>ML784144.1:494429-538831 GCA_009831015.1 Picea engelmannii | reverse complement strand
GTCGACTGAGCGCTCTTTTTCTGCTTGTGCTGCTCGTCATAAGCATTGGTAAATCTCCTACTTTACTGTTCCTTCTTTCTTCCTTGGAATGGAAGGATTGATGAGATTGTATGTATATATTGTTGAATGAATATGCAGGGATGGTGCAGCTGGAGTTGGCAGAGGGTCGAACCTGCAAAACCCCAAGCGGCAAATTCAAAGGAGTTTGCGCGAGTAGCAACAACTGCAAAAATGTTTGCCAAACTGAGGGATTTCCATCGGGAAGCTGCGATTTCCATGTGGCCAACAGAAAGTGCTACTGCTCCAAGCCCTGCCCTTGATACCCTTGATATGTAACTACTGTTGCTATAATAATACCTACTAGTACTGTATCTCCTAATCCTGTTACTGTGATCTTCTCTGGTTTGGGGATTCTAATATCACAGTAAGCTATTATATATATATTACAGAGCTGTCATGGTGTTTCTGTTGGTATTGTTCACTGTGTATTTTCAAGTTGGAGAGTCAATAATTGTTGTTCTCAGTGGTGTTCAGTTCCTAAAAACGGTATCTTTTACTTACATTTTGGCTCATGACTTATGAGCCGAAAATTTCTGAGTTAAGAATTTTCTTTGCGTTCCTAGGCTTATAAGGGTTTGGGTGGCTTATAAGGGTTTGGGTGGATATAGAGATTTTGATGTTGGGTTTAATTATTAGATTATAGTAAAAATATGATTTTGTCTTTATTTTTATTAAGCCGAAAGGCCTATACCTATTGACAATGGGCAGATTTAATAGGGGTTTCGTGTTTAATAAGTTTTCTATGGACAGGATTAAATATGGCTGGAATATTCTTAGTAGTCACATAAAATAAATGGCTGTGATTTCAATCATTAACTTCCTAGCTATTATAAAGACATCTATTTATGTGTTTACTTTTTTACATTTAGCTAATGATATATAAAAATTACTTTGATAGCTAATTGATTGCCACATAAGTGATTAACATAAATTAAAATATTAACACCAGATAAATGAAGCTCAACCGTTTATTTGTTAGTCAATAATAAAATTTAATATATTCTTTTAAGGATTAATTATGTGGCTGTGCTAGTATATATAAATTCAACCTCTGAAATGGAAAAATAACGTACAAAGATGACCACCGCAAGAAGTAAAAGTGTGTACATGATTAAGATGTCAGCATGACGTACAGAAAGGATTCACGCCTATCTTTAGCTTAATCTAAAAGTTCTATTTTTATTTTTTATTTTTTTTTTGGATTTTGTTCTAAAAATTTGTTGAGGAATGGTTGGATTTGCAGATTTGAGTGGTTAAGTTTGTATAATTGGAGTGTCTTAAGATTTTTTGGACTTTCAAAAATATTCAACTTACCTCTCTAAAAAAATCATTTTAATCTATTACACCAATATTGTGTTTTATATATATATATATATATATATAATAGATCCCACAGTGTGAAGATGAGAATGAATTCTCTATTGAATATCTTGCAACAATTGATTGGTGTATGAGATTATCTACAAAAGCTTCTAAATGCTCCAACACACTTATGTAAGAGATATGAAAGCCATGGCTTTGTGGATTGTTTTTGTCTACACATAAGCAGCACCTTCTTCATGTGCCTTGTCCATATGGTTTTATCCTCACATCCTTTGCACACTTCTATTGTTTTTGTGTTTGAGTCGGGATTATTGTATTTTGCATAAATGGATTTTTTTTTTCAGAACTTTTACGAATTTTTTTTAAAAAACAATATGAAATAGGATAATTGATTTCAAAGATGACAATACAAATGGACTAATAATTCTTATCAACATCAAGAAAACTATAAAAATCACTCAACAATAAAGAAATATTTATATTGTTTAGTAGCCAAGCAATGTAATCAAATTTTGAGTGATTGACTCTTGTAAAACTTCCACCTCTTTCTTCAAAGCACTCTCTTCTAATATTGCTCCCACACACTATTTTTATTAAAAGCATGTTTCATCTTCAAAACAATCCTCGAACATAACGCTATACTTAGTTCTTCTCAAGACATAATTTTCATCAAACTGCACAATGTCTTCTAATATAATTTAATAATCTATAGGACTATAAAACATAACAAGATTATGCTCGCTTTCACCATGTTCCTCTTATTTCAGGAGGGAGAAACGATCATAACCGTAAGTATGACGATGGAATTCGCCCCTCCACATACTGATATGGTAATAATAATTGACATTCAAGTTTAAAGTGATATTTCATTATTTTAATATTTTCAGTTTTTTAATACGACACAAACAACGTACAAGAAGTAAATATTTTGGTTTTTTTTTATAAACAGTAGGACAATGATATCAATAATAAGTCATAGTGACATAATGTGACAAAATGAATTTCACGTAACACATAAACATAAAAAGAATAGCATAATAACACATCATGAAGCTTGAATCAATTAACGAATATTATTCAGATAAAGGATATAATGACTGCCTGTTCATCCTGCATTGCAATGGTTAGGACCTCCAAGACACATAAGCAATGCTCAAGCCCAAGTTCCCATCGATTTTGACCATTTAAGGTCTCAAGGCTGGCGATTGTTCTCAAGAACAAGGAGGTGTCTACACCCCACCCGACACAATCAATCCAAGCCAACTAAGCTAAACAATAACATCAACGATCATCTAATTTATCAATCCATCAATTCTAACATCTATTAACCATGGAGCAAGGGTAATCATTACCGTTATCAAGAGAAATTAGGTGAATCGAGAGAAATCAGAAATATTTAAAATGCTGCAAGACTATAAGAGGCTTAAGTAATTTGAAATTGAACCAGAACTGTCAAGAATCCACGAATTAGCTTACCCAAGGGTCGTTGAGGTACACGCCTATCAAGGTCGGGGTGTGGTTGCGATTGGGTTGAGGAAAACGCGCACGAACGATCTAGTTACGGGATTTAAAAGCACGCATGGGTTCCTGGGTTGATGCGAAGGAATCCAAGAGCTAGTCCGAATCATAACTAATAACAAGTTAGCTTCAACTACGCCAAGGCTCGACACCCAAGCCCAACGACCAAGAGCCAAGCCACGGCCAAGGGAGGAGCCCACAAGGGGCGGTAAATTGAGATTTGCAAAAGAAAAACATCTGTCAGCTGGATCGGTTGTTTGATTTAAGGGTAGTGGTCACACTTCTAAAGTTATTTTAGATGCTCATAATTTAAATAAAAACACAAGGAAAATCAATATTACAAGTGCATACACTCGAATTATGTAGGAATGGCGTGATCAACCATCTAAAATACATGGAGAGATCAACATTATATTTACAGATTAGCTCTCATCCGTATATCAGATTACAATAATTAACCAGAACCTATAATGAATAATATGATAAAACCCCCATAACTGGACATATGCAAGAAAACTCAGCATAATGAGATGTCATCGAAATACCATGACCATATAAGCATAACACTAAATTGTAACACAATAACATCTTAAGCAGGATTATTGTAACCGGTGTTGGCTTGTTGACGTCTTCGACAGCTATCGATCCTCCTCGCTCCCGTATGCTAATCGTTGAGACCTCACCGGTACCTCCCAGCGAATGCTATGGGTACTCTTCTTCCCCATAAGCCCCCCGAGCCACAAAGGGGCCACCACAAAACCAAAGAAAACTAGCTCCCAACTCGCCTCACAAGGTCAAGCTACCACTCTCTAATCAAATTGGGCATCCCAACTCTCACAAGGAAAATCAGTCAAGAAAAATATCGGCAGCGTAACCTTACGCCTACCCAAAGGGGATCCATTCTCCTCCTCTGTCATTTCTTTTATAGAGTTCTCTTAGTGACTAGTTTCCCAAATGCACATTAATTTATTTTTATTAAATTTTTATTAGGAATATTCTTGCCCATACACTTGTCACCCGATCCCTTAGTTGCACCATAAATTCATTTAATTAATTAATTTAATTTTCCAATTTCCCTCACCCAGCTAAAAGTGTTCCTAAAAACGCACCTCAGTGTCCCTTTATTCCCTCACGTTCCCTTAACGACTGACGTCTTTCTTAAAGCTTAGTTGAGTTCGAAAAAGGAAAGTTCTCTAGACTAGATTCTCTCCTATGTTCCACATTCCTTTTTTAATTAAGTTTTCTCTTTTTATCTTAGTTCGAATTTAGAAAGTTTTGCACAAAACCAACAATTAATCTTTCAAAATAAATTAATCCTTAGATAATTTTTAAATTTAATTTTACCCCCATTTTCTTCATCCCCCATTTATTACTTGCTTAATTAATTTTTAGTTCTCATGTCCTCTTAGACCTAGGCTTTAAATTCAACTAGGCTCAGCAAAATTGTTTTTAAGAGAAATTTTATAATTTTTAAACTTTAGTCATGCAACAATTATCTTAAGGCTAACCAGGTCAAATGAGATATTGTTTTTGGGAACCTAGGTTTATTGACTCACCAGTGTTAAGACCATGACGTGCCCTTCAAGACACACTACATTCTCCAAGGGTGCCACCCGCCTTCTTTCAAGTTCCATCTATGCAACGTGCCCTTCAAGACGCACTACGTGCTCCAAGGGTACCACTTGTCTTTTGACTGATTTTGGTAGACGTCAAGCCCTTGGCGCCAATACTTCGTTAGGTGACCTTATGGGAGACTAAGGGCCTCTAAGGAATAAGAAACCTTCCTTATTGTGCGCCCCTTAGAATCATCGTGAGTGACTGTCACAGTCTTCCCTCACGACATCATGGATCTCTCAAACTAGGTAATCGTTAACTTACAGTTCAAGCCACGATGGGAGTGCTAGTAGGTTTTGGCAGGGCTTCTACCACACCTCTCCCTCAATATCTTTGGTTTTCGTGCATGACCCCTTTACTCCAAATGTGAGTCTGATTAGCAAGCTATTGTCAGCTTGCATCCATCAATGAAACATGTCAACGATCCTAAATAAACATCATAATTTACTAGTCATATGTCACATATGCAATAACAAAAACGTTCAAACTATAAACAGTCCATTTCCTGACTTGATCCGGAGTCCAAGGAGGTCCATCGATTCCATCGGTATCCTCAAACAGTCCAGATTCCTGCACACTCGGGAGAAACCAGTCAATAGCACATATCAATACAAATATAATAACATATCATCATATCCACAACATCATTATAATCCATACGCGAAACAGTAAATCATATAAGGAACCAGATCACTTGCACACAAACGTCCTCAAAGAATAGGTCCAATCAAGTATGCGCAAGAGCAGGTTGTTACAATTTTAAACCCTAGAAATAATAAAAATAATAAAATTATATAATAAATGAAAAATGGATATTTTTATTTCAGGAAAATCAAATGGAAAAACGAGAGAAACCCAACAAGTAGAGCAACAATACTATGTTCACTTCGATATTCTCTACTTTTTTCACAAGGATAGCTTGCCACATACTTTATTGGTGTTACAATTGGGCTCTATTGCATGTGACTTTCCTCTCTTCTCATGTGCTTGGATTACCCATAGTTTTATAAATCATCATTTTATTTCATGTGCTTGGATTACCCATAGTTTTATAAATCATCATTTTATAAAATAATCAAAGGTAAAACCATCTCGAATGAATCCATCATATTGATTGAGGCTAATTCTTCCACTACTACCACATCATTGTTGTGCAAATGTCAATTTGGACAATCTTATCGCTACCATGTTATTGTTATGCAAATGTTATGTCTATGCACAATACTAATTCAACACATTCTAGGGAAGGGAAGGAATAGATGTGGTTTAGGAGTAATGGTTAGTTGATTGTCCCTGTGTATGTAGGGATTAGCCACTTTTTGGCTTTCTCTTATTTTGAATTGTTTCATAATCTTTTATTTTTTTTTTTTTTTTTCACAACTAATAATATTGTAACCAAAAATTTAAAATCAATCTTTACATAGAAAAGTGTTGCTACTTGTATCACCAATCTATTTTTAGAGATAAATTATAATATTTTCCAAACCATGCTCTAAAATATTGGTCACATTTCAAACAAATCATTAAAATCAAAATTAAAATCACTAGTCATTTAAGGTTTGTTTATCTATCCAAACACCTTTTCTTAGGGTTTAATTTTTAATGCATTTTAATCTATTTTGGTATTAGTGATACCACTAATTTATCACTATATATTTTTTCAAATACACTTTCAACAACAATTTCAACCGAACTATAAATATGTCATGACAATGTCACCCTATAATTTAAAATTGGTAACATTACTTCCAAACATTTTATTAAGTTGTTAATTAAAAAATCAATTCAAATTTCATTCAAGTCAACAAAAACTGTCTCATTATAAATATTGTTGCAATATCCATACTCAAATCCTATAAGCTAAGAAATCATGTTACATTATTCATTGTCAAATCATATAAGTTCGGAAACATAGAAACAATTCACAACTTCATGTGACATTATATGGAAGTTCAAATACTCATTTAGAATTACTAAACAAACATCATATTAACCAGAAATATATAAAATGTTTGAGACAATTATTCAAACACATTAATGGATTAAATACTAGCATCATTCCAATATTTCAAATTATCATCAAAGTGAAGAATTGAGTTAGATTTTTTATTAGTTTCCACATCATTGATGCTATTATTGAACTATCAAGAAGAGGGACCATCATAATGTTCTTTGCCTTCATCAATTGTGCCTTGAAAGTCCATCAGGAAGTTTTCAATCTCGTTGTTTGCACTACAATTAAACTCCACACCGGGTGAAAAATATATGTCCTCATTGGCATTGGAGTCACTTCTATAATATTCACAAGTGCTAGAAGAATATGTATGCAAACAAGATGTTGGTGGTTCATAAATGGAAAATTCTCTATTAGATGAACCCATGATTTCTCCAACTAAAAGCATGGAATCATACAACTATCCACCCTCTCATGAATAATCTCATAACTCAGAGAAAGAAATTTACCTCAACAACATCCTCTCCAATATTAATTACATACTACATTTATTATTTTATATTTTATTTTATAATATTTCTAGTAAAAAATGGTTTTTCTTATTTCTTTTTTCCAAGGAAAAATATTATATTCGATATTTCTAGATATGAAAATATACATAATAGGTGTCTTTCCAACACTTGAAAATTTGTAACTCTACTTTTCAAAATAAAAATACAAAATTGAGCATAAAAAAACAACTTATGCCAGATATTACATTCATCCATTGGCAGCTACCTTAAGATAAAAAGCACACAAGTCTAGCCTCGAGGGTCATCTCAGGAAATCATGAGCTAGATGTGAGATATCTCCCCCAAAGTTAGGAGTTCATGGATTCAACTCTCTTGATCCCCTTGGGGTTAGGCTTCATAATCAAGGCCAATGGTTTACCTTGTTTACCATCCATGGATAATGGGGAAGTACTCAGAGGATTTTCCATGAGATGTTTTCCATGGAAAAAGAAAAGAACACACCAGTCTAGAGACCATATTTAAAATTGCATATCATCCTCAAAACAAATGGGGATTTAACCTTCATTTCTGTTAGAAATCAAAGCATGCTCGTAAATGTTTATGTAAGAGCTTCTTCCTAATTTGTTTCATATTCATACAACAAACTCTTCTATTAGAGTAAAGCCTCTTTTGAGAACTTATATTCCTTTTCATTTATTTCTCTTAATACATGAAATGAGACATTTGCAAAATTTTCTTACCTCTAATATTTTTCTATGGTCAGGGATAACAATATATTTTCCATCTTGTTTTGTTCACTTTACCTAATGTATGATGAGTTTATAATTTCCCATGATCTAAATGATGGAGATACCTCTTTCAACTATAATTTTAAGCACCACCCATAAGGCATAATTCAACTCTATTGTTTATCCTTTTCCCAACAACATATTTGAAAGAAATATAGTGATTTTGATTTAAGTATACAATACCCCTTGCTACATAGATACCTAGAAAACATTGACATGTGATATCAAAATATGCCTACACCTTTGATTTCTCTATCTCTATAGCTTTTAAAAATCATGGACGGTTTTCCTTTTTTGGTTTCCAAATTCCTCCATAAGAAAACCTCACTTGGTAATAGAATTGAATTGGTAGTATCTCCTTCCATTAAATACCATCTCATTTCTTGCAATCCAAATTCCCCAAGCAATAGTACATGATAGTGCCCTATATTATGAAACTAATTTGTATTTACACCACATTTTAGGGGAAACTAAGATAGACTCCCCTTCCTATTTTTCTTTACCACTTGTCAACTTGAGTGCTTCATTCAATATTTATTTCATAAAAGGCAATGCACTATTATGTAATCTATGGATTCATCATTTCTCTTACACAAAATGCACCAACTTAGACCCTACCAAGTTCTTTGATTAGTATCCAAGAGAATAATTGAATATTGGGTTGATTATGAAATGCAAATAGAATCTAAAAAACCTACAATAGTATTTGTAATTGCATCATCCTTTGAATGAGTAAAAATTTTGTTTTCAACGAGGCACTTATGGAATAATTATTAAACACGTATAGAATCTAAAATGCTAGTTACCACGCCTTTATTTACAAACATGTTTGTACTTGCATAATTATCTTGTTGAGTTAGCTAGAGAGTGATCTAGAATTACAAACTCTATTGTGAATGTAAGTTCTTATGTTTTAGAATCACTTGAGAAGTTCCCTAATGAAAGTAAAATGTTGACTTAGCCAAAGAATGAATACAAGGACATTTTGATAAGCTCGTTCTTTAATACGATATTATAGTTTTGCGTCTACTAAAATTTATTGAGATGAGATGAATGAACCAATGCTTCTACTAAGTTTTATTGTTTTACATTATATGTATCACCAATGCATATAGTAGAATGACTAAAAATGATGATATAAGTGATTGCTATGCATTTGAAATTTTCTTTTTATAGGAAATAAAACAAGAGGACAAGTGTGTTCCACTATGCAATCCCTATCTCATATTTTTGCATTTTTCCCTTCGAAAATGACCTATACCAACAACCTAGAATAGTGTTTCTTGCAATCTTTAGTTCAATATGGGTAATGGAGGACCTTATATGGTTGTAGTAGCTTGACAACGTTGATAAATCTTCACCATTGTTGGGATACTACTGCCATGGATGGTCCTCATCGTTCATATTGAAAACAATACCATTGGCAACACTATTTTGCATCACTAGCAATGTTTTCCAAAGGGAAGAATTGAAGCACTATGTGACAGGGATTCCATAGTGAAATGCTTTACTTAACATTGATCTATATTGACATTTCAACATCAATTTCTCCCCATTAACATCGATTTATTAACATCTTGGGGGACAAAGTTGCACTACAAAAATTACCCCCTAACATCAATATATTGACATTAGGGATGTCAATTTGATTTCCTTAGTGTTGTTTTATTGACATTTGCAATGACATTACAATTTCACTAGAATAAATATTTCAATGGAAAACAATGCGGAGTATGGATGTTTCCCATCATTTTAACAAGTCCTAGTAATGTTTATTTAATGATGTTTCAAGGAGGGATAGTTGGAAAACACATGTTGACACATTGACCGTATTAAATGTGGATATACTAACATTCTTAACTTTAAATCTTGATATAGTGACATCTATGAAACAATGTTAAATTCAAAGAAAACCAAAGTACAATGATTTTCTTTGAATGCTTGATTTCAAAGTGTAAACATTGAAACCATGTTGTATAAACAACATTTTTGTGTAGATTTTAACCTTGTACAATTATTTACTGCAAACATATTTTCAGTAAAAGAACATAAAAGATACAATGGAAAATACAAACATTACACAGATATTTTTCCCCCGGAAACCCAAACCAGGAAAAGCAAAATATTATATATTCATACATTGTGATACATTGTTTACAATACAATATACATATATGAGCCAATGGAATCCAAAACCTTAAACCAATGACTTGGATTAGTCAAAAACCCTAATTCCTTAACCAGAAATAGAAAACCATCAACAAAAACCATGTGTCGAAAAATCACCCAACAATGGACATGAAAATCGAGGCACCACGAAAAATGAGGCAAAATGTGACACATTTCTTGAGGCAAAACAAATTCTCATGGGCGTTTCCCCCCATGTGACTGGTGCAACATAGCAGACACTCGATCTAGTCATGCAAAGAATATAACACATACCCAACATTTTGAACACCAATCATAGTAGTGGTAGGTGATGACTAAAAGAGGCAAGAATTGGTAAATAGTTATGCCATTACCAAGGAATCTATAAGAAATTATGACATAGGAAACAAGGTCATCATATGAGTTGGATTGCGATGAGTACGATGGGGTTGGAAAGAACATTGAATGACCCTACGAGTATATAGTTATTAGGAAATTAGAGATCCTTATGCGGATTGAGATAGTCACTATACATTGATATTGTTGAGTAATCTACATGGTTGAGAAACACTCTTCTATTTAATTTTCAAACATGTTTGTTTTTGGATATGTCTATTGTGCGGACAAGATTGAATACCAAAGAAGATGCAAGGCCTATGTGTTGAGATTGATTTTTTAAAGATTGAGTATAAATTTAGGATGAAGTCCTCGAAAGGGTGGGTGAATGTAGTGCCCCACATTTTGATCCCTTATTTAACCCCAACTCCACTACAAGGAGAACACCTTGTAGTGAAGGTTTTTCAATAAACCTCCCCTAAAACTTTATCCCTTATGTGTTTATAGCAGAGGCGGGAAACTTAAGGTTTTTGCTTAGATTTTAATACTCGTGTGCCTCAATCATCTGAACGCATTTGTGTTATTACAAACAGAAATCCCTGGTTCTTAACAAATAAAGCACACCAAAAACCTCTATTAATATAAAATGCTAAAATGTCATTTTTTAGTTTATAAAAAATAAAATGCATCACGGTGCTCCACCATAACATAATCACACTAGTGTGCATATAAATATCACACTAGATTAGGTTAGAACAATTGGTTATTCAATAAATAAATTAATTGAAAAACCAGAAGCATTCTACAGTGTGCTTAAAAACCCATACTACCCCGGTGCGTCTACAATATTGGCGCACTGGAAAAAAATTACGGTGCACTTAATAGTACTATAGCCTCAAGTTTTTTAATATATACCCAAAACTCCATACGGTGCATTACTCATACTCGAATGCATCGGTGCATCCATATATATGGAACACCACTTCAGGGTAAAATAAAACAAGCATACTAGTGCATTCATGTATAAAGAATGCTTTGATGCATCTTACTATTGGGCACACCACGAAAGGGTAAAATAAAAAAAAAATAAAAAATTACCAAACCAAATTGCATTTTCATAGTTCCTTATGTGTTTCCAACCTCTGACACAAGCACCAATGCTCACCTTCCTTATATGACCACCCCATTTGCAGTGCTCTATAATGTTGCTTCCTTAGTGCCCCTCTAGATTCCATACATTTTCCAATTTTGGAAAAAAGTTGAGAATTTCATTTTTCCTCTACAGGCCAACCTTACCTTCTTGCATGAAAAGAGACTGAGGAAATTGTTTGTTGCCTCCTTATGTTAATTTTCATTGGATTAAAATTTAAATTTGGCCTTAAATTTGACACTTTTTAATTAAAAACAATATTTATGCAATGTGTGCTTCACGCATTTAGCTTTTCTTGAACCACAGTGTGTCATGTGGATTAACCGAAAGCACCACGGGTGGTGCATTTAAAATTACACAACACATTATTAAACAATAATCAATGCACATCGGGATGGGGTTGTGCATTACCAGTGCCTTTGTCTTAGAAGAGGCATAGTCTTTGCAAAAAAACCACTGGTGCATTCTGACAACTTAAATGCATCGCACATATAATAATTAACATACTGGTGCATTTAATTATTAACGTAGCATTGGTTCACCATACAACATGGAGAACCGTGAAAATTGTGAACATGGATCATCAAGCTTGTCGGTGCATATCGATGTGTTTAATGAATAATGTAGCACCAATGTGCTAGATAACATAAAGCAACAATGACTTTACCACACTTTTCCACAAATGGAAATTAATTTCAGTTTTTGATAAATACAAAATGGTTATATATGTGTGTTTTATAATTTCAAATTGTTTTATCTATATACATGTACCTACAAATAATTGTATGTGAATTAGAGACGACGACGATGAACGCAGGAGCATGAGCAGCAACAACAAACCTTCGTAATTAAATTTTGCAAAGGTTTTGCTTTACGAAGGAAAAAAAAAGGTCACTCTTCAGTGCCTATCATAATTTAGCGCACATACTCGATCCTCTGCCACTCCCTTAGTGCTATGGCTCACATCACCTCCTCCATGGGTTGCTTGACTTTCTCCAAAGTACAATCCTCGTCATTCTTGTAGCCATAATAACTCAAGTCAATTCACTTGTAAATTATCTCATACCTAGACCTCCTCTTCTTCATTTTGGAGGGATTATCGAATAGCTCTTTGATGTTGGGGAGGAATTTTGCAACCCTAATGTATCTATAACCTGGGCCCTTGCCAATGGCACTAAGCACATTGACTTTATTCCCTTCCAAGTCTGTCATCTTGGCCACTTCTTTGGAATACTTACGACTGCCAATCTCTACAATCCAAGCTTCCCAATGTCCTGCTTTCTTGATCAACAACAATAGAACCTTGGTGGATGTCTTAATTATAATACTTTGTCAACCTCAATAATGACCTAAGGCCCATATTGCATATTTAATAGAAGTTAAGAATCACATTTGAAAAAACAAATGATGATACATAAGCTTCACCAACATACCTTATCGTTGAATATTAGGCATTTCCTTGGCAAGAATGCATGTAAAGTGAATGGCTTTTCCATCATTTTATAATGGAGAAACAACTATTAAAAAATTTTAAACTGAAATGAATTACACGGAGATTAAGTTTCAAAATATTTAAATTGAAATGAATTACATGGAGATTGTATTATAATTTCTACAAGTGTGGCCCTCAAGTCATCCACTATTTATATTCCAATTTGGCTCGCCTACACACATAGGATTTACAAGCAAAGATGAGAAAATATATGTTTATGGAAAGGAAAATTGGAAGGACTATAGAAACAAAACCACATTATTTTGAGATTATATAATATAAAGTAAAACATCTAATCAATATTTTAAATATACAAAGAGAGGAAGAGTTATTCAACACAAGCAACACAAGTTGGCATCGAGGAAGCTCATTCATTTTTCTTATAAGAAATTTCTATACTATCATAATATGGATTCAATTTACTTGATCAATTTAAAGATTCTTGAATATTCAACTAGATTAGAAAATTTATTATCACCAACTAATACCAAAATTCATGTTATAAATTGTTAATTGTAATATCCCAAGTTATAATCCCCATGATTATAATGTAATTTTGCAAATATTAATTAGGTTGGTGAGACGATATGTTTGGGAGAGACAACTCGTATAAATTGATATGGCCAAGGGCCAATCTATGTAAAATGTACATTAAAAATATTAATAAAAATAATTATGCAGGACAATAATGATGAGGGGCTATGATTCCACAAGAGAAGGGGCTAAAGAGGGGTCCAAGGGGTTACCCATTTATATTAACCCAAGTCATTTTCATATTAAAGTTTACTTCTTTTGAAATATCAAAAGAGATATTAAAGTGATGTAAGAGTGGTATGTGGGAAAGGTCAACTCACCAAATTTATGACAACATGGGCTGAGTACAACTACTTTTTGGGAAATGTGTGAATCAATCTTGCATGAGAAGAAAATGAAATTCAAATTCATTCTTGGGTCAGTGTTGATGGGCCAAAATGACCTGTTCAATCAGATGAGGGAAAACGCTTGATGGAAGGTCCCAATTAGACCCACTCTCTTTTGGGATAGTGTTTTCGACAAGATTTTGGCCTGGTTACCAATCTAACTAATATACTAACTAAATATGAATATGAGAACAAGAGGTTCTCAAATGAATTAAAATGAAAATACTAACTAACTACTTCTAAGCTAAGATGAATTATTACAGTCCTAAGATGCAATTTATATTCATACTATCCTATACTAATTAGGAGAAAACTAAAATGGATGAATACAGTGAAATATTTATATTACTTGCGCAGAAGAAATTCATATATACAAGTAACGTGAATGTTTAACAAAATAACCAATTGGAATCAAGTAATTGATTAATTAACTGTATCGCATCATCGTTGTACTCAATTTGAAAATCATGGTCACTGTAAACGCGAGAAAATTAATTCAGAAGTAATTCATAAACCAACATCCATGTACTACATGAATAAAACATGAATAAATTGAATAATCACATTCTTACACATTAACACCACAATCTTCCAAAATTTCTTCAAATTCAAATTCACATGCAATAAAAATATTTTCCTACTACATTCAGAAACCAAAATCCCTCTCTTATAGACAATCATCCCTTTTTATAATGAGGAGTCAATTTTTACATGATAATCTTGCAATTATGAACCCAAGGCTGTGTTACAAAATGACTCTTCATATTCCAAATCGAAAAATAAGATAACGATAGCAGAGAAATGAAACATTTGGGTATAGTTATGGAATTTTATTATCATGAGCTTCTCTATCCATGCATCTGATCCTGATATTCCTGCTAGAGGGAATAATCTTTCATTATTTCCTCAAGCTTTCCCAATTGCAATTTCTTCACAATTAATTCTCCACTGCAAACTTTAGCAGACACTTCTTGATGTAACTCCTTTGTTGCTCTTTTAACAAAGTGTTGGTTTTTACTAGTGATTCAGGTAGGTCTTAACAGGTGTTTCTCCAAAGATTCTCTTTCAACCTGATTTAAACTTTGTATGCTTACTTGGATGATTTCTTTTCATTCTTCCACCTCTGCAATTCTTGTGGTGGCAAGCATTGCTTCATAAATAGGGAGCATTGGCTGCATTCTGATTTCTTCCATGAGATCGGTTGAGCTCTTCCACAGCCTTATGTAGGCATCATTTATTGCCTTTTTTTGTTTGTTAATTTGTGCAGGACCTGGGATTAACCTGTGGCTTGAGAAACCATGACTCAGGGGCATCTAAGCTGTCAAAATCACCCGAGGATCGCACTCGGCCTGAGCCACACCAACCCTTAACATGGTTGGATTTTTTGTCCCAGCAGGTTTCGAACTGGTAACTTTAACAACACGGAGTGGCTTAACAACACACTCCGTCATCGACTGTCCTACACCTCGGGGACATCATTTATTGCCTTTTAGATGACCTGTACATTCTTAAAAATGGGTTTACAAGTGTCAAAGAATATATGACATCAGAGTCTTTCTCTATCGAAAATATACTTGCAATGTAGTGGGGAGAGTCTCGCACATATATTTCCAACCGAGCATCTTCTCTAAAGACTCATGGGCTCCCTGATACCTTCCTTGAATCTCTATCAATTTATCTTATAACCTGAGTTGTTCTTCTTGACCATTTTGTATGTTACCAAGAAGATTAAGGAATTCTTTATGCTCTGTTGCAAATCTCTTGTTTAGCTCTAATGTCTGGGTTTTGATAGTCTCTACAACAAGTGTAGATGTCATGTTCTCTTCCAAAGTTTTTTTGAGCTTCTGTCTTTTTGATTCCAATTATCTGTTATGGGTGTCACGTTGGGTTTTGATCCTTATTTCAAATTCTTCATTCATCTGATCTCTCTGTGCTTGTAGGGATCTGTTCAAATTTTATGTATTAAGAGTGTCAGCTACTCTTGTACTGTTCTCGAACTCTGAAGTAAGATTGTCTTTCACATATATTAACTCTTCATCCAACTCATTAACCTTGGCTTTGACAGTGTTTATGGCACTAGCTACTTCAAGGACGGACGAGGCATTTAGTCCTGCAAAAGTGTGGAGTGTAGAGGCTTCCTGAACAACATTCTCTTCAGGATTGGGCCCTGCCTTCCATTCTAATACTCTCCCTGCAGATGAATTAGATATGGTGTCTTCTCCTCTTTTCCTTTTATTTGATCTCTTATCAATACTCATTTTATTATCATAATAGTAGTCTCCAATGGGCACCACAATGCCCTCAAAATTTAAGGCTTGAGAAGAAAAAGAAGAATCCCCTGGAACCACATTGAGAGGAGTGTAGTCTTGAGGTGGCATGTTCACAATACCCAAATTGGGTGTTGATGGAGTGCTTGGGGTCTTACTCAAATACTTCAACTGATGTTATTTCAACAACTCATCTTCCTTTTTCTTAGCCTCGGCTTCTTCAGCTTCCTGTTTAGTTTCAGCTTCATCGACCAATCTCTTGGCCTCTACCTCATCAACCAATTGATTTTCCTTGGCCTCTTCAACTTTCTTCCTTTGAAGTGTAGCCTATTCTTCCTTAACTTCATTTTATTTTTTGATTCTTTCTTCCTCGACTTTACTTCTTTGATATTCCTCTTCAGCCTGGAGTCTCTTATGTTCTAACTTTTCCTCTTTTCTAGTTTTTTCTTTCTTTTTAACATTGTTGTCAACTTGTTCCTTTTAGAATGATCTTTGAAACTGGTCAATTGTCACTCTCTTCATTTCCTCTTGTTTGCATTCAAACTCTTGTCTGGCAGCATCATTGGGTAACTTCTGTAGGGATTCTTCATACAATAGTATTCCTTTAAACCTATCTTCTTCAAAATCAACTATATGGATATTAGAGTGGGTGAGCCCAACAGATCTGACATGGTTGACTATAAGCTCATGTGGGTCATGGTATTTAGGATCTCCTAGGCATAAGTGTAACTCTTGTAGGGTTTATGCCCCCTTTATTGCATGAGGTCCATTGAAAATGGTTTAATTCCCCATGTGGATTGGGAAAACATGCCATATCTTTTCGTTGCTAATTAGGAGCAGTGAGGTGACCCCTGAACCTATGCTTTGGTAATAAATCTCTCTCATCAGCAGAAGTTCTGGGACAAAGTAGGGAAAAGGTGTGGGGCTCCAGTGGTTCCATGCACCCTAATATATGAATAGTATTTTCATAGGAACCAGTCAGCTATCACTTTCATCCAAGTCCTAGATTCAAAGGAAATCTTATGTCTTGGGAAACCAAAAAGAATAGAGTGTAGAGGGTCGAGGAAAAGATTACAAATGTCATAAAAATATCTCTTGTAATTACTACTCTAGAGCTCAGAGCAATGCACATGAATAGGGGGGTGGTTTTGGTCCCAGTTACACCCGAGGTCAGGAAATTGCATGAAGGAACATATAGCATCAACTAGGTGAGATAACATGTAAAAACAAGGATTTTTCCATACCTGGGATGTTCTTCATGTGAAGACATATGTTGAAGGCCAACATGTCTACCCAGTTGAACACTTGTCTTGTTTTGACAATGGTATGGGCTAGTGGCAGCCAATCGGTTTGGAAGTGTGTGCTTTTATCCTTTCCATAAAGCTAGCATAACATGGCTACTAACATTTTATATGGTGCCTTGAGCCTGTGGGTGGGAACCATTATTTTTCCTTGATTGAGGGTCTCGTCCTCATCGGCCCAACAATGTTTCATTATCTTTACTGACCCTTTTTTACCTTGGGAGAAACCTTTCAAGAATGGCTCTTTAAGAGCGCAGGTGGGAGTGGGTAGATGGTATCTCAAACTGATGTCTTCAGGCCTTAGGGATGCCACACACTTCCCCTATTTTCTCACGATGGTTGTGGTGTTTGTGTCAAATTGTTTGAAGAACCATTGTGCAGCCTCATTGTAGGGAAAAAGAGTTGGTTAGGCAACAACCATATGGATGTCTCTTTTTTGGATGTTCCAATATATTTCCATGTTCTCGTCTTCTGTAGAAAAATCACCCAAATTGAAAATTTTGTAGATCTCCTCATATGGAGGACTGTGGCCTTCACCAATGTGGGGGGTAGTGTATGTCACTAATGCCTCAATCAGGCGGGATGATGTTTTAGGCGCGGAGGCTGACTGGAAATAAACAGAGCCCTTTGGTCTTTTGGGATTCTAGCTTTCCATGATAGGTGGTTGATTAATCCTGCATCATCATATTAACATGTGAATTAACCCATGTGAAAATAATATGGAAAACACGAAAATACCAACTATTAAATAGTAAAATGCAGTACATGTAATCGAGTCGAGTGAATATCTACACAGTAACACTTAGCGAATCAAAACAAAACGAGATTTACAAAATTTTGGAAGAATATTGGTCGTAAGATAAGGGTTTAAATCCATTAAAAGGTATTAAAATGCCCATAAATGTGCCATAACTTGTCTATGTACAAGAGTCATTACTAAATATGGCCTCAATATTTTCCATTAATGCTAATTAAGAGAGGATATTTCCCAAATTCGTGTATCGGAGTCTACGGTGGGATTGAATTCGAAAAGACAACCATTTGAGTGGGAAACCTTGTGGATCAGTTTGAGCTCCAACGGGAGGGGTATCGAAATAATATTCCCCTTTTATCTAGAAAGGTGTGTCGACCTAACGCAAGTGCAGTGTTGTGGGGAAGGTGGGACCCATCAGAATTGAAGCATTGAAGGTCGTTGAGGTAAGGTTTAAATCAAACTCCGAATGCATGGCATCGAAGGAATATTCCCTTATCCTTGAAGGATGTGTCGAACTTAAATGATTAAAAGGCTTGGAAAGACGTTGTCAGAGTTGGGGTTTCAGAGTTTAAGGGATCATTTGGACCTCGACGAAGATGGTATCTAAGGAATATTCCTTCGATACCTTGGGCAGCGAAGGGCCCCGAAATAAATGAAAAAGGTAAGTCATTTAAGATCTATAAACAAGGAAAAAAAAAGGCTAATATTAAGATGCCACATGGTGAGGTCATGATCAAACAAGTCGTATCGACTCGACGATGTTGAGAACATGTTGGATTCGAGTCTTTCCATCTATGGGATTCCACGTAAGAAGTGAAATTTATGTGTCAGGACTATCATAGCATGGGGGTCGGAGCCTTGAGTGGTGTGTGGAGAGTATTACTCCGACAAAGATTATTTCGACAAACCCCTTTCCGATGATAACATCATAAAGGTTTTTGTCAAAATGTAAAATACTATAATATTTGTTCTTAATCCATCATGACTTAGGCTGAAAGTGTGAGAGTGAGATATATCACGTCGTCTAAGTAAAAACAAGGATCGAGTTCTTACTGTAAGAGGCAGGAACGATGAACTTTGGACAGAAGGGTTGAAGAGTGCAGTACAAAGGGAACTATTTTTTACTGCGGCCCATGGGTTTCCATTCACAAAGAATTCATAGACTATATAAGTGATAGAAAAATATTCTCCATGCTCATACCTTCTTAGTGAAGTAGGAATGTATGCCTTGTAAAAAAAAGAATTAGAACATAAAGGGGGGCTATTTAAAAAAATAAAATGGGTTGTTGTGGGAGGTGAACCAAAAAAGTCACTTTTTCATGTTTTCTTTGGAAAGGACCATGAGGGTTGAGTGCTAGAAAAATAGCTCCAACCATATTATGCTTAAGGAAAATGATTGTTGGGCTAAGGTTTTTGCTAAAAATTAGGTTGTAGACCTGTAATGAAGGTTGTATGCATGTAAGTGACATTTCGTGTTGAGAAAATGGCTCAAGAGCCTTGAGAAGGTTGTTGTGAGCACTCCTGGAGAAGCTAAGAGTTCCTGGAGTCCCCGGCTGTGAGATTTCCTAGAAATAAAGTGCACTGGAGCCCTAGAGGGAAGTGGGAAGGTCCGAGGGACTCTGTGGCATAGAAGGGGGATCCTCTTCCTTGGGTTGTGTAGGTTGAGGAGAAGAGAGCTGGCGGATTGGAACTATTGTTGGAGTAGAACCTGGGTTTTGGGTTGTTGTGGACATCCAAAAGGGCCATACCTCCATGTGGACTCATAGCCTTATCTTGAGGGTCACCTATTGTTGAGAGAAATGGAACAATAATGCCTATGGATTGGAGGAACGTCCCTTGTTAAGTCCATTGTGTAGAATTTCTTTTAAATGTTAAGTCCATTGTGTAGAATTTTTAATTTGAATGTTGTTGGGTTTATTTGATAATTCCTTCATTCATGGGTTTTTATTTATGTTGTTAGATGCATAGATAAGTAAGCATGTTGCTTGTTGTTGATTTTAATGTTTAACTAATTTTTTTTGTTTAAGTGGGTCTAGTAGGCATGGTTCTTTACAATTGGTATAAGAGTTGTGGGTTATAACACAAGGCCTGCAGGGCCTTCTACAACACAAATAGAGTTGTTGTTGTGTTTAAATGTGGAAGAATTTGTGGAATCAAACAAGTTTCCCAAATTTTTAGATGAAGTTTAACTAAAAATCGACTTGGGTATGTCAAAGATTTAAATTCAGCAAATGGGTTTGGGTTCAAGAGGCTGAAAACAACAAATCTGTGGTAGTCACACAAGTGTTTAGGGGTGAATTTGAGTTCTCCCAATTGGATAAATCAAGGTAAAATCCCCTCGAAATTTATTTTTCGTGTTGGTATTTTTGTTACATAGGTCGACTTGGTTGATTAAAGGGTTGAACACATCTTGGAGGGGTTGAATCCAATCGAGGGAGCCCAGTTTTGGTGTTTTGTGATAGTTGTGCATTCAAAAATCATGAAAATTTTCTAACTATAGAATGTTCTCAAGTCGTTGATACACTATGTTGACAAAGAAAGAAGATCATTTGTCAACACATCATAGAAGGAAGAGCCTTAGAAAAAGTCAATGAGAAGAAGATGATTTCATTTCCAATAATATGTGGTTTCTTTGTCAAACAATCAGTGACAAGAAGATGATTTCATTGCCGATAAAATGTGATTTCGTTGTTGAAATGTTGACAAGAAGAAGATGATTTTATCGTCAATAAAATGTGATTTTGTTGCTGAAACGTCAGTGAGAAGAAGATGATTTCATCACCGATAAGATGAGGTTTCTCTGTCAAAACATCGGCTAGAATATGGATTCTTGCTGGTGATCAATATTGATTATTATCGATAAGGATTGAGTTTTTGGCGTCGATACATCGGCGAGGAAAGGACATCTCGACCCTAATACATAAACATAAAATGTTCTTTTTAGGGCCGATACATCGAAAATGGGAAAGGATTGTGATCACCAATAAATAATATAAAATAAAATAAGGAAAAGAAATAAGAGAGAGAAGAAAAGAGAAGGAAGAAAAGGGAAGGAGAAAATTGGTAATTTACAAACAAAAAAGTCTGGAGCCCAAAACTTGTTTTGGGCATAGCAAGAGAATTTTAGCTCTGAATCAGATAAAATTTTAGGTGTGTGTCTGTACTGAGGAAGGATACAAGAGTTCTAGTGAGGCCCATTGGATAATTTTGCTTCCATTTTCCAAAAAACATGAAATAGTGAATTTTGAAGGTTTGGGTCATGCTCGATAACCGAGGCCTAGATAAGGGTGAAAAATTTATGGATAGCTCAAAAACCATGCATGAAGATACCCATTTGGGCCTCTAGCAAAATTCAAATGGGTTTGGAGTGGAAATGCCAAAATAGGGAAAACTACACTATTTATGGGCACGTTATGGGGATTTTTAAAACTTCGGAGGAAGAAAATGAAACTCGAATCACCTATCCAAAAAAAATTATTTATTCAACTTTTATCTACCCATCAACTAGGACAACTTTGGTTTGAGAGAATTTTTTCCAGTTTTTCTCCGTTTAAGAGATAGCCATGTTTGGCCAAAAATTCAAAGTCTGGAGGAAATGCAAAAGGGACAAACTAACAAATATAGATCGATGCAGAAGTTGGATGAAATGTCAAATTCTAAATATGAGAATTTTTGTGTATTCAAAATCATGAATACTATCAGCGTCTGATATATAAGTTTTCATAGTTCTCACCATATTTTATTCTAAAAAAGGAAGAAGTTAGCCCTTGGGATTTTTTGTACCAATCAAACAAGTGCAAAAAGGGGGTGAATCTGTTGATCTCAAAAAGCCATAACTTTCATCTCAAAAATCTGATTAAGGCATGGGTATAGCCATTGGAAAGGTCATATAGAGAAGAACATGATGGGAGGTTTAAGTTCTCCTGGAAAGCAAATGGTGGTATTATAAAGCTACAATAAAAAGGGAAAATAAACTATGTGAACCATGCAATTGTTCAATGTAAAAGTTTCCAAGCAATGTCAAAATTTGGGATAGCATTGCCATACGTTAGAGGTATAGGAAATATGTTAGTATTAGGTAATTAAGAGTGCACATACACATGATAGTTTATATGCAGGGGTATATAGGCACATTTGGAAGTGCAACAATCTAGTAATGAAAAGAGGTTGAGTTTAAATAACAGGGCATTGTTTATAAGCATGGGAGCACTTGAGCGAAGAATGTTATGTCAAGAGCCTATTGATAGAATGATCCAGTATATTGGATTTTTCATCTTCCATATAGCATGTTAATGATAAGGATTTTTTTTTGGCTCCATAAAAGCCTTAGATGTTTCAGGGACAATTTTTCTAGTAGCAAAATCAAACTTAGATGTAATAGAATGTCAACACATGGTTATTCAAAAGGACCTAAAATATGCAAGGAACTTAATCTTCAGGAAAATGGCAGTACGAAGTGGTACATCTCTGCAAAGGTATTGGAATATTTATCAACAAAAAGTATTGATGATGTAGGTTCTCTAGTCTTGAATAGAGATAAGTTACAATAGGAGGAAGGGAAAGAACTTGATATTGTAGATGACACGGGTTATAAAATGGATAGTTCATTTGAGTGCCAAAGTAGTTATTAATTCCAAGGTCCATTGGACATGGAACTAGGGAATATCTTGTAGAGTGGGTTGGAACAATACAAAGCTTCAAAGGGAGTGGAAAGCTACATAATAGGTAATGAAAAGTAGATAACAGACTTAGGAAGAGTAGAGCCAAATTATTGTTCAACTTTTAGAGAGTTTGAATAAATTACAAGGAAAAATTGACAAGGATTATCACATAGGACATGAAGACAACATGTGAAGGATTTCATTAGAATGCACAGGGAGTTAAGGAGGAGTCCATAGACTTGAAGGTAGAAATGTAGGGAAGGTTGCAAATCTTGCTACAAAAGAAAACAAAGATCCCATGAGATAATGGGTGAGTCATAGTGATGGGTAAATCATCTCAAGGTGTAGATTTTAACCTTGTACAATTAATTACCACAAATATACTTTTAACAAAAAAATAGAATATATACAATGGCACACACATAGATTACACAAATATTTTTACCCTCGAAACCCAAACTGGGAAAACTAGAAACCTTCTTAGAGCCGCATCTCTAATATTCTTTATTTATCATCTTCTTCATTTTTTACAATACAATATAAATATAGGATCACATGGAATCCAAACCCCTAATCCATTGACCCAGATTAGTCAAAAACCCTAATTCCTTAACTGGAATTAGAAAACCATCGACGAAAACCATGTGCCGAAAAACCACCAAAAACAAACACAAAAAAACCGCCAATTTGTTTTTGAGTCCCCCCTCCCCCCAACCTCCCTTGCTCCCATATTAGTGTATAGTACATGGGATAAATTTTGCAAAGAATAAAACACATACCCAACACTAGGGACTAGTCTATGATGACTTAGAAGGGTTTCTAGTTATAAATTGGAAACTATGCTTGAAGTATTCAAGGAAATATAGCCACTTTTGTTATTATAGTGTGCAATGGAAGCAAGGTGCAAGCACAAAGGATTAAATGGACATGATAATAAAGGTTATTCACTTGAATATGAAAATGGAGGAATGTAGCATTCCACTGTGATCAAAGTAGTCTTGAGTGGCCAAGTAAGGCTTCATAATAAATCACTCCATGAAGTAAAGAAAAACATTAAAGAATTGAGAAAGGAAATATTCCATCAGAAGTAGTTTGGTCATGAATGGACGAGACAAGAATTCAAAAGGGATTATTAAATGAAGTCGAGATTAATCAAAGCCAATGGATGACATAGTGCTAATGGTTAAGCTAGTTGGGAAACACTACAGTAGCAAGGTGACGAAATGATATGAACTATCATCATTCTAATATGATGGAATATTTTAGCAAGATAGAGTTGGGGCATGGTTGCCTAAGTGGAGGCAGCTTCCAATATAATGTATTGGCTATAAATTCATAATGACCACATGGGACTTGGCTAGAACAGGTTCATATCAAGGAACAATAGTGCACATATGAGTAGATTGGTAGTGCACAATGCGACAAGGATCTAGAATGATTCAACAACAACCACATGGATCACAAGAAACTCAAAAATATGTGTTGGAGTTTATACTAGAAGAGATGCATGATGCATACAATGAAGCTAAAATGCATATGCATTAGTAGTGCATGTAGAAGTGCTTGGGAATATATGTGGCATGCTCATAGACTGATAATAATCTATTGTTATACATGTGCAATAACAATGTTATGGTAATTGAAAAATGACTAATGATGGACTGTATGTCCAGGAAAAATGGTTATAGCATAGTTGAATATGTTGATGGTGCTACCACTGCATACGATGTCAATCCATATGAAGACAAATGAGGATGTAATGTTGATCGAGAGGCTGTGAAGGGAGCCTGCGAGCTTCTACAAAATGGTAGTTGATTAGGTAGCATCAAGTAATTTGATAACAACCATGCATATATGTATTTGGTTTCTTCTGTTGCATAAATGATGAAGTGAATTGAGGTAAGGATTACCCTAGTTAAAGTCCAATATTTGAATTGATGTGCAAATACATAGGGCCTTGAGTATACAAATATTGTTCAATGCTTGAACGTATTTATATAGAATTTAGTGGTATGATATGTTGGTTACAAGATCATAACCATGTCAAGTTGGGAGACAAACTCCTGCTATATAAATCGATGCCAATAGAGCTAGCCATGTGTGAGGCCATGATGTGGTTGGATATGGAAATCTTATAGTGCCATACAAGTGCTTAATGGTCTTCCCCTGTATAACTAATGTTTCGACTACAACCTCTTTGCTGACACTGAAGAGAACTAAAGAATTAAATTCCTAGTGTTGTGTATGGGTCAATAGGAAAGTATCTAAATGGTAGAGAAATTAATTAGGGAAGAGTTTGGATGATGTGTGAAGGTGTTGGATGTTGAAATTTTCTGGAATCAACCCTTGGTATGCTCTGATACCATGTTGATATTATCACTTCAACCCAACACCCAACATTTAGCTCAAAACAAAATCTCTTTATCTACTAAAAGAACAATTGAGTAATCAACTAAACATCCATTGAAATCATAAACTAAGAAACCAAAATCTCACACACAAGAAACCAATATTTTCAGGTAAACTACCCATAGAAAAACCCCGGAGGGAAAACCAGTCCTAAGATTCCTTTATTAACGTCAATTCAGGTCTCCCGTAACAGTGAAAATGACCCACTAAGAGAGATACAACTATAGAAAAACCTGCCCAAGTTTACTCTGTCGTACGACCCCTAAACAACATGATTTTCGAGGTATATGTGATTGACCTTCAGCTGACATGCGTACATACGCAACTGTATCTTCTGTGACCCACATAGAATGGTGACGCGCCATGAAGTGGGGGATGACTCCCACAATAGAGACGAAGAGGGTGGTAGAAACCCCTCCAGATCTAGTTGAGACTGTGAGGAGTCTCATGGCCGAACTACAAAGCTATAAGGATGACATCGAGAGGTTAATAAAATAGCAAGAGAAGAAAACAGAAATTAATGCAGTCTTGTTGCAGAGTTTATCCGACATACAAAGACAACTCCATCATGGACCTGACACCAGTCACATGGACCGACGAAAGACAAAGAGGAGTCGAAGTCCACCTGAGATACGAAAACGTGGTCTTTTAAGCGGCCACACTAGGAAGAGAACCTCGAGAAAGGTCCACCCTAGAGATAAGGGACAAGCATTGGACGATTCTTATAGAAAATAAACTGGCAACTCGGAGGGCTATTCCAGTAGCAGAACTATTCCACATTCTCAAAGGAAATGGAAGAGATGAAGGAATTCCAAAACTCATAATCTCAAAGAATTCAAGAAGGCCAAAACGCCCTCTTTCGACAATGAGATAAAGAGGGGAGAGGAAGCGGAGGCATGGCTACTTGGACTAAAGAAGTATTTCAGAGTCCGCGACTACTCAGAAAACTTGAAGGCTTGAGTATCCACTTTCAATATGAATGGAAAAGCTTCCATTTGGTGGGAAGAACTTAAGAATGTGAAAGGAATTCATGAAGAAGACCTGTCTTGGGAACTGTTTCAAAAATACTTCAGGAAGAAGTATCTGTCGAAAAATTATTTCGACAAAAAGACAAAAGAGTTCTATGAACTCAAGATGGGACAACTCACCATAGAGGAATATGTCAACAAATTCCTTGAGTTGTTGAGGTACATACCCTACATAAAAGAAGAAAAGGCAAAGGTACAATGATTCATCAATGGGCTACCTAAGGACTATCAGAATAGGATTGAGTTTGATGAGCCAAGGACCCTAGAAGACACTATCTGAAAGGAAAGATATTTTTATGAACAGTTTGGGCCTCGACCAGAACCTCACGAAGGATGGAAGCAGAAAAATAGTTCGAGATTCCAGAAAAAGGGCTTTAAATCCCCAAGATTTAAAAATATAAAAAGGATTCAAAGATAATATTTCCGACCCAAAGTGTACACCAGCAAAATTTCCCCTCCCGAAGCAGAAATAAACCTTTTGGATCAACCCCCGGAAAGACTGATAACCCAAAGAAAGAACCCTTGAAATGTTGGGGTTGTGGAGAAGAACATCTACTGAGGGACTGCTCGCACCGACAATAGAACAGTAGGAGAATTTACAATGTCCAAGAGGCCACCACCGTTAATGACGTGGCTAGGAGTATGTCGCGGATTTATGTAGTCATGGATAATAAAAAAGATGACCACCAAGCTTCAGTGGTGGAGATGGGAGGTATGATCACCAACCATCTAGTGTCTATTCTAATTGACCCTGGTTCAAATTTTAGTTACATAGCTCCTCAGGATGTTGATAAGTGTAAATTACAGCCACATAAACATGCCAAGTCATGGTTGGTACAGTTAGCCACTGGAACCAAAAGAAAGGTAGTGGAGGTCATACCAACTTGCCAATTCACCTTGGGTGGATTCCCCACCCAGGCAACCCTTAACATACTACCCCTAGGATCGTATAACCTGTTGATTGGTATGGACTGGCTAGCCACATATAAAGCTAGACTGGACTGTTACCATAAAACCTTAGAATGTTTAAGTGAAGGAGGAAGAAGGATAACCCTTCAAGGGATCCAAAAACCTGTCTCGATGAGATGAATACTAGCCCTTCAAATGAGAAAGTATTGCATAAGGGGATGTCCACTATATGCAATACAAGTGTTGGAATCGGTTGAGGATGACAAACCAAGCCTCGAAGACCACCTCGTACTAAGAGAATATAGAGATGTGTTTCCAGAAGAGGTATTGGGTCTACCTCTGAGAAGGGACATTGACTTCTCGATAGAACTTGCACCAGGAGCAGTGCCAGTATGTAGGACACCCTATAGGATGAGAACAATCAAGCTAGTGGAGCTTAAATTACAACTAAAATAAATGATGGAAAAAGGCTATATCCGGCCCAGCGTGTCTCCATGGGGAGCACCAGTCCTGTTTGTGAAAAAGAAATATGGTACCCTCCGACTGTGCATAGATTATAGAAAACTCAATAAGGTAACCATAAAGAACAAGTACCCATTACCCCAAATCGATGACTTGTTTGATCAATTGGGAGGTGCTTCCATCTTCTCAAAGATTGAATTGAGATCTGGATACCATCAAGTCTAAATCAAGCATGAAACATCCACAAAATTGCCTTCAGGACGAGATATGGTCACTATGATTTTGTGGTAGTACCAATTGGATTAACCAATGCCCCTGCCACATTTATGTGCTTGATGAAAAATGTGCTCAGCAAATTCCTAGACAAATTTGTACTAGTTTTTATTGACGATATTTTAATCTAATCCAAGAATAGAGAGGAACATGAGGAGCATATTAGACTTGTGCTTCAAGTGTTAAGAGAACATCAACTCTATGCCAAATTTAGCAAATGTGACTTTTTCCAGAAGAAAATACATTACTTGGGCCATGTCATATCAGAAGAAGGGGTAGCAATAGACCCTGACAAGATCAGGTCTATCATGGAATGGCCTACCCCAAAATACGTTTCGGATATCAGATCCTTAATGGGCTTAGCAGGATACTCTAGGAGATTTATAAAAGGATTCTCCAAGATTGGTTTTCCAATCATTGCCCTCCAGAAGAGGGGAGCTAAATTCATGTGGACACAAGAATGTGAAGAAATATTTCAATCCCTGAAATACCTTCTGACCCACACACTCATGTTGAAGATTGTCGATCCTGAAACTGACTTCCTAGTGTGCATCGATGTCTGCAAGGAAGGGCTCGGAGGAGTCCTTATGCAAGAAGGAAGCGTATTCTGCTATGAATCCCGAAAATTGAATGAGCACGAAGTCAATTACGTTACCCATGATCTAGATCTGGCCGTCGTAGTGCATGCCTTAAAAATGTGGAGGCATTACCTCCTGGGTAGGAAATTTGTACTTATGATAGACCATTGTGGATTACGAGACCTGTTTGACCAACCAAAACTCAATGCTAGACAAGCTAGGTGGATGGCCCTCCTTAGCGAGTTTGATTTTGAAATCAAACATATCAAAGGAAAGGAAAATAATGTGGTTGATTCCCTTAGCAGAAGTATGAAAACAATTCACCTGGCAGTGGTGAGCACCTGCGAGATGAATGTCAAGGAAAGAGTCAGGAATGCACAAGGAACATACACATTCTTCCAGATAGTGACCTCGTACCTAGAGAAAGAACCTGCAGGGTTAAAGTATGAGGGCTACCAGATGCTAGATGGAGGTATGCTAACCTACAGAAGCAAATTATATATTCGAGATTGTGATGACTTGAAGAGGTTCATAATGGATGAACTACATAAAAGACCCTATACTGGTCACCCAGGATACCAGAAAATGATCACGGCCACCAGGAAACAATTCTATTGGCCTGGATTGAAGAAAGACATAGCTAAGTATTTAGCCAAATGTATAGAATGCCAACACTTAAAAGCAGAACACTAACACCCAGCAGGATTATTACAACCTCTACCAATCTCGGAATGGAAATGGGAAACCATCTCCATGGATTTCATCACCGGATTACCAACATCGACCAGACAGAATGATTCCATCATGGTAGTGGTGGACGAATTAAGCAAGTCTGCTCATTTTATTCCTGTCAAATCAACTTGCAAGGCAATAGATATTTCCAACATATTCATGAAAGAGATATTCAGACTACACAGCATGCCTAAGGAAATCGTGTCTGACAGAGACACAAAATTTACTTCAAAATTTTGGAAATCCTTGATGACTGGTCTGGAGACCAAATTACTGTTTATCACAACCTATCATCCCCAAACCGATGGAAAAACAGAAAGAGTGAACCAAATATTATAAGACATGCTAATAATGCATGTAATGCATCAACCTAAAAAGTGGAAAGATTACCTGCCACAACGACTACCAAGAATCCTTGAAGATGAGTCCTTTCAAATTCCTCTATGGTAGGTCGTGCAACACTCCAGTCAATTGGAGTAATCTCGTAAACAGAATCACTATTGGATCTGACATGTTGAAAGAGATGGAACAACAAGTGATTCAGATAAAGAAAAATCTGAAGGTCACTTAGAACAGACAAAAAAGTTACGCCGACAGAAAGAGAACTCCAAGAGAATTCAATACGAGAGACCACATATATCTCAAAGTTAGGCCCAGGAAGAGTTCCCTGAGGATGGGAGCTTGTGCCAAGCTGGAACCTTGGTATTGTGGACCCTTTGAAGTTCTAGATAGAGTGGGACATGTAGCATATAAGCTAGCACTTCCTCCCATAGTAAAAGCACATAATGCTTTCCATGTTTCATTATTGAAGAAATATGTACATGATTCTAATCATATAATTGACTGGTCTGTGATCCAGGTGGAACCGGAGGGAGAATTCCTGCCAGAACCTCAATGCATACTGGACAAAAAGGAAACCCCACTCAGGAACCGAACTATTGCACAGGTCAAGGTGAGGTGGAAACATTTTGGCCCAAATGAGGCTACGTGGGAAATGGAAGATGCCATGAAACAAGCATATCCGATTTTGTTTACTTATGTACATACACATCATATTGATAGATAGAACATCGAGGACGATATTCCTTTAAGGGGGATGGAATTGTAACACCCTGTTTCCCCTGGTCTATAAATATAACTATATTGGCCAAGGAGTATGGCAAACTCGAAGGTGTCAATGTTTTATTTGATGAAACTTTGTATAAAAGGTCGATGAATGTAAATTATGTGATGAATATGTGTTGCATGACTGTTGGGAGGGGGATGTGCTAGAAGATACCATGATGTATAATAAAGAGGTGGTGGAAGGGACCTGGAATGGTTGCGTTATCTTCCACTGAACCAGTACCATACTGGTTTTACTTGCTCAAATACCAAAGAAACTCTCTGACCCTGAATGAATTCCCCATCAAGATGGTAGGTGGGGAGGCTCCTCAAGAGTTAATGAGGGGATGAGGGCGAACCGCCCATCCGTAAAGCTCTCATACCTGACCATGGACGAGGACATTCGCACCACACGCAATCTTGCAAAGGGATGCAAGAAAGGAAGCATGGGGGTGGGTAGGGGGAGAGAAGCAAATATCGCAGAGAGGAACCTAAGCTCTCGAATCAGATGAAGTTCTGACCACATGAGAAGGAGAATAACCTTCGTCCTCAATTATTTTTTTGTATCAGGAGAAGGAACGTAACCTTCGTCCTTGAATTTCGTTGAGCTGGAGGTAAGAGATTGAATCTCATAGCATCATGGTCTAGCTCGAGGGTGGCTAGTGGTAAATCCATTTGGAGTCGTTGAGCCTATGGTTGGGTGGAAACGAGCACCCCTCTCTGCACTCACATCACGCCCTGTGAATTTGATAAGTGTTTTAGGCCTTATATTTTGAATTAAATATCATGGATACACACTCATGTTTATACACTCATAAATGGTATCTGTGTGGAAGGATTTTCTGGTGTTTTAGACTGGAAGTAATGGATGCATGTGTATACTTATATTGCATAGTTGGTTTATGTACAAAATGATTAAGTCTGGAGCATGGGTTCATTCTACCAAGAATCATCTCATCTGCTTGATTCTCATGGTGTTCTAATTTAACCCCTCGAAATCATCTTCCCCAGGGAATTGCATCATATCTCAGAGTTGGAGCAAGTTCCTTGGTATGGCTACCACTACGATAAATCCACGAGTTTACCTTGCCCCGGTTTCCTAGCTCCTAACTCGGTGAGTTAGGAATGCACTTCATTCAGGTTAGTAGCCTAGGGACTTCGAAACATGCCTGAGCTCTTACCCAGAAACCCAACTAAGAGTAGGGATAACTTGCCCAAGAATCATTTGAAGGTTTAGTTGACCTGGGTCTGGGAAACTTGTACAAGAAAGAGTTAGTTTTTGAAAGCCTCGGAGCCACGGAAGCTCGAAGCTATGAGAGCTTGATTTTCGTTGCCCGAGTTCAGAAAGGATAGCGGATCGAGTATCGAAAGGGAGTACCCCTTTCGTTTGGTATACAAACGGACGAGATCCTTCTGGGAGTATCCCAGATCTGTCAGGACGAATGGATCTAGAAGAGGAGCGCAGGCATTAATGCCTCCCCCCCCCCCTCTTCATCCTTCGCAAGTAGCGATGGAACCAGAACCGTAAATCCAAGGAACCATTGGGAGTTACCTTGACCATCGATCTTAACCCTTGTGTAGGCGGGAGAGAGGACTCGTCAAAGTCCTGAAAGTCTCGATGTAATCAGAACCGTCCACCATCAAAGGAAACGTGGTGAAGGATCAACATTTTGTTGACTCGCTGAATGAAGGAAGTCAAGGGTAGAGTTTTGTGACCTCGCAAAACCTGAAACCCCAATTTGATCTGAATCATCAGATCACAAAAGAATCATGTTCGTTGATCTGGACACAGGGATATCGGGAGTTCAGAGATCGGGCTTTAGAAAGGTAGGTGTTGGTTGTGTTCCAAGTTCGCGAAACGCGAAGTCCCGATGAGCTTGAAGAATAAGCCCCTAGTCGTAGCGAACGGTCATATGAGCGGAAGGTTTAGGGAGGAGCTACTAGAGATCTGGATTTCGAGGAACAGAGAGTCAGGGCCGGCTCACGTTCACTATTCCAATACACGAAATCGTGATACGATCACAACCGCCTATCGGGGAGATAGCATAGGACTATAGATCTGATCCTTGGAAGGAAATCGAAGATTGGGAGTTATGAATTAGGGGTCAGGGTTCAATAAGGTCTGCGGATTAGTTGGCAGGACCCCGGTAGGGGATAAAAGAGTTGATTTGGCTCAATAGACGTGAATAAAATTTTATTTTATTCACGCCCATCGTGGGGGTGTTACATTTACTTACCCAATTTTTTTTTTAAACACAGAGAGAAACTCTAGTGAATCCTTAATAACTACCAATGTAATGAGGAACAACATCATGAGGGTTTCATGTCAATGGAGATAATTAGGGTTTAGTGAATCGAACCCACTGCGAATGGGCATGCAAATGGATGGAGTGGAGTTAGGGTTTTGTTAAATTTATGCCAGTGGAATAAATACATGTGATGCCATATATTCGATGTTGTCAAGCCAGGTATTGGTAGAACACGTAACTACATACATATGATTTGCGTTAACATGAGAGGTTCATAAATACATTGCAATTGATTGTTGGTCTTCCCTAACAAATGACTCTTCCTATCACCTACTACTCTTTATATTTACAATATAATGTTACAACAATGCAATCGTAAGGATTACGTGTCCAACATATGTGAAGTGTAATGTTGCATGTATTTTTTTTTAGCGATCTTGTAACCAAATTTGTAACATAATTTACAGTTATCAACATTCCACTGTACAATCTTTGGTATCTCCAACTGTTCAGTCTGGTTTGATGTCTCCTTTCTCGCTTAGTCCTTTTTTCCATCTCCACATTTTTTATCTCCTAATATATTTTAGGAGTTTCCTCCTCTATATATACCCCATGCAGACTATCTCTATAACTCTTTATAACTCTCTATAACTGCAATATATTTGTGTGCATACAATCAAGACTCATATCTACACTTCCTGGTAGACCATCCATGAATGAACCTCCATAGTTTCCTTCTCCTTCTCCCACAGATTGTGATCTCTTTAACAATAATTTGGACTATTGATTCAATCTCAGGTACCATGAGGTGGGTGGAGTTGGATGCATGCATAGTGAATGCAAATTGAGAGCTTAACCACTCCAATGATAATGGAATATACATATGTACTAATTACATTGCAACTATTTTAATTGTAAATAAGCAATCATGGTAATTATATGTTTTGATTTCAAATTCTTAGATATGGTAACTATATACATCAAATGTTTGGTCCCAAGTGTTTGTAAATTCAATTATCATTGTGGTTGGTATCTTTCTTAGTTATTAAATTTTTAGTGTAAATGTGCATAACTTTAGTTCGAAATGGTGTAGATTATGTGAGAAATTGAGACATCAACGTACACAACTCTCTCTCTCTCTCTCTCTCTCTCTCTCTCTCTCTCTCTATATATATATATATATATATATATATATATATATATATAACAATTAAAAAATTCACACATAGTAGAAAAAAATAATAATTACAAAATCTACACAAAATAGACTAAGTCACAATGAATATTAATAAAATAGAATACAACTAAAGTTAAATGAATATTGTATAAAAATAATTTCAGGGTTGTTATTCATGTGATTATGAATAAAGTTACATTATCAAATTTATTGAGTTGTTATCTAATAATGTTTAAGCATTAAAAAATTAATAACAATATGATAAGTGGACAATTACTTGAGCTTATATTTTGATTTAAGCACAAAGCTCTTCAATGTATAGTAATATGTTAACCTTTGTAACTATTAAATTTATTAATTATGTGTGATGATCTTAACTTTAATGGTATTAGAAAAATGTGCATACTCATGAATTTTTAAATTGTCAACACTTAAAATTCATTAATTGTATCTTTCTTTTATATAATTATTATAATTTTCATAAATAATTTAATATACAATATTTTAATTTTTTAAATAAACACTAATATAATTTTAATACTAGTATAAACATCTTTAAAATACTAATAAAACAAATACAGCCATTACAATAAAAATTATTATAAATAAGTTTAAATCAAAAAATTAATTTAATGAGTAAAACGTAATATTTTAAAAGTCAAGCCATCGTGCCTTTGCCTTTGATTAAAGCATATCATAATTTAGGTATCTTAATAATGAAATTCCATTTGCCTATTTACAACAATGAAAATTAGCAACATGAACTTATTTTTATTTGCTAATGGGCTGTGGATATTGTTGCCTGTTTTTCATTTTAGTTTGTATTTGGTATTTGTTTAATAAAAAAATATCCATTGTCTATTTCCCAATTAAAAGAGACAATATTGTTTGAGCTAACTTTTTTCATTTTAGTTTATATTTGATATTAGTTTTAAAAAAAACATAAATGTTTTTTATCTAAAAAGACAAAAAGACAATATTATTTTAGAGCATCAAATATTTATTCTTGAACTTGAAAATCATCAACAACATTCACTTAGAACATCAAATATTTATTCTCTAACTTGGAAATACAAACTGAACAACCCCAACAGAACACCCTGACACCTCTATAAAGCCTAGGATTGTATGACCTGTTGATTGGTATGACCTGTTGATTGGTATGGACTGGATTGTATGACCTGTTGATTTGTATGGACTGGCTAGCCGCATATAAAGCCAGACTGGATTGTTACCATAAAACCTTAGAATGTTTAAGTGAAGGAGGAAAAAGGATAACCCTTCAAGGGATCCAAAAACCTGTCTCGGTGAGACGAATATCATCCCTTCAAATGAGAAAGTATTGTAGAAGGGGATGTCCACTATATGTGATACAGGTGTTGGAATCAGTTGAGGATGACAAACCAAGCCTTGAAGACCACCCCATACTAAGAGAATATAGAGATGTGTTTCCAAAAGAGGTATTGGGTCTACCTCTGAGAAGGGACATTGACTTCTCGATAGAACTTGCACCAGGAGCAGTGCCAGTATGTAGGACACCCTATAGGAGATTTATAAAAGGATTCTCCAATATTGGTTGTCCAATCACTGCCCTCCAGAAGAGGGGAGCTAAATTCATGTGGACACAAGAATGTGAAGAAAGATTTCAATCCCTAAAATACCTTCTGACCCACACACCCATGCTGAAGAACGTTGAGCCCGAAACTGACTTCCTAGTGTGCACAGATGCCTGCGAGGAAGGGCTAAGAGGATTCCTTATGCAAGAAGGAAACGTACTCTACTATGAATCCTGAAAATTGAATGAGCACGAAGTCAACTACGTTACCCATGACCTAGATCTAGCCGCCATAGTGCACGCCTTAAAAATGTGGAGGCATTACCTCCTGTGTAGGAAATTTGTACTTATGACAAACCATTGTGGATTATGAGACCTGTTTGACCAACCAAAACTCAATGCTAGACAATCTAGGTGGATGGTCCTCCTTAATGAGTTTGATTTTGAAATCAAACATATCAAAGGAAAGGAAAATAATGTGGTCTATTCCCTTAGTAGAAGTATGAAAACAATTCACCTGGAAGTGGTGAGCACCTGCGAGATGAATGTCAAGGAAAGAGTCAGGAATGCACAAGGAACATACACATTCTTCCAGATCGTGACCTCGTACCTAGAGAAAGAACCCGCAAGGTTAAAGTATGAGGGCTACCAGATACTAGATGGAGATCTGCTAACCTACAGAAACAAATTATATATTCCAGATTGTGATGACTTGAAGAGGTTCATAATGGATGAACTGCATAAAAGACCCTATACTGGTCACCCAGGATACCAAAAGATGATCACGGCCAGCAGGAAACAATTCTATTGGCCTGGATTGAAGAAAGACATAGCTGAGTATTTAGCCAAATGTATAGAATGCCAACAATTTAAATCAGAACACTGACACCCAGCAGGATTATTACAACCTATACCAATCCCAAAATGGAAATGGGAAACCATATCCATGGATTTCATCACCGGATTACCAACATCGACCAGACATAATGATGCCATCATGGTAGTGGTGGACAAATTAAGCAAGTCCTCTCATTTTATTCCCGTCAAATTGACTTGCAAGGCAATAGATATTTCCAACATATTCATGAAAGAGATATTCAGACTACACGGCTTGCCTAAGGAAATCGTGTCTGACAGAGACATGAAATTTACTTCAAACTTTTGGAAATCCTTGATGACTGGTCTAGAGACCAAATTACTATTTAGCACGACCTATCATCCCCAAACCGATGGACAAACAGAAAGAGTGAACCAAATATTAAAAGACATGCTAAGAATGCATGTAATGCATCAACCTAAAAAGTGGGAAGATTATCTGCCACTGGTGGAATTTTCCTACAACAACGACTACCAAGAATCCCTGAAGATGAGTCCTTTCAAAGTCCTCTATGGTAGGCCATGCAACACTCCAGTCAGTTGGAGTAATCTCGTAAACAGAATCACTATTGGACCTGACATGTTGAAAGAGATGGAACAACAAGTGATTCAGATAAAGGAAAATCTGAAGGTCGCTCAGAATAGACAAAAAAGTTACACCAACAGAAAGAGAACCCCAAGAGAATTCAAGACGGGAGACCACGTATATCTCAAAGTTAGGCACATGAAGAGTTCCCTGAGGATGGGAGCTTGTGCCAAGCTGGCACCTCGGTATTGTGGACCCTTTGAAGTTCTAGATAGAGTGGGACCTGTAGCATATAGGCTAGCACTTCCTCCCATAGTAAAAACACATAATGTTTTCCATGTTTCATTGTTCAAGAAATATGTACATGATTCTAATCATATAATTGACTAGTATGTGATCCAGGTGGAACCGGAGGGAGAATTCCTGCCAGAACCTCAATGCATACTAGGCAGAAAGGAAGCCCCACTCAGGAACTGAACTATTGCATAGGTCAAGGTGAGGTGGAAACATTTTGGCCCAAATGAGGCTACGTGGGAAATGGAAGATGCCATGAAACAAGCATATCCGATTTTGTTTACTTATGTACATACACATCATATTGGTAGATAGAACATATAGGATGATATTTCTTTAAGGGGGAGGGAATTGTAACACCCTGTTTACCCCGGTTTGTAAATATAACTATATTGGCCAAGGACTATGGCAAACTCGAAGGTGTGAATGTTTGATTTGATGGACCTTTGTATAAAAGGTCAATGAATGTAAATTATGTGATGAATATGTGTTGCATGACTGTTGGGAGGGGGATGTACTAAAAGAGACCACGATGTCTAATAAAAAGGTGGTGAAAGGGCCCTGGAATGGTTGCGTTATCTTCCACTGAACCAGTACCATACTAATTTTACTTGCTCAAATACCAAAGCAACTCTCTAACCCTGAATGAATTCCCCTTCAGGATGGTAGGTGGGGAGGCTCCTCAAGAGTTAATGAGGGGATGGGGCTGAACCACCCATCCGTAAAGCTCTCAGACCTGACCACGGACGAGGACATTCGCACCACATGCAATCTTGCAGAGGGATGCAAGAAAGGAAGCATGGGGGTGGGTAGGGGGAGAGAAGCAAAGATCACAAAGAGGAACCTAAGCTCTCGAATCAGATGAAGTTCTGACCACAGGAGAAAGAGAGTAACCTTCGTCCTCGATTATTTTTCTGTGTCAAGAGAAGGAGCGTAACCTTTGTCCTTGAATTTCGTTGAGTTGGAGGTAACAGATTGAATCTCATAGCATCGTGATCTAGCTCGAGGGTGGTTAGTGGTAAATCCGTTTGGAGTCGTTGAGCCTACGGTTGGGTGGGAAGGAGCACCCCTCTCTACAGTCGCATCACGCCCTGTGAATTTGATAAGTGTTTTATGCCTTATATTTTGAATTAAATATCATGGATACACGCTCATGTTTATACACTCATAAATAGTTTCTGTGTGGAAGGATTGTCTGGTGTTTTAGACTGGAAATAATGGATGCATGTGTATACTTATATTGCATAGTTGGTTTATGTACAAAATGATTAAGTCCAGAGCATGGGTTTGTTCTACCGAGAATCGTCTCATCTGCTTGATTCTCATGAAGTTCTAATTTAACCCCTCGAAAGCATCTTACCCAAGGAATTGCATCATATCTCGGAGTCGGAGCAAGCTCCTTGGTATGGCTACCGCTACGGTAAATCCATGAGTTTACCTTGCCACGGTTTCCTAGCTCCTAACTTGGTGAGTTAGGAATGCACTTCATTCAGGTTAGTAGCCTAGGGACTTCGAAACACGCCCGAGCTCTTACCCAGAAACCCGACTAAGAGTAGGGATAACTTGCCCAAGAATCATTTGAAGGTTTATTGACCTGGGTCTGGGAACCCTATGCAAGAAAGAGTTAGTTTTCGAAAGCCTTGGAGCCACGGAAGCTCGAAGCTATGAGAGGTTGATTTTCATTGCCCGAGTTCAAAAAGGATAGCGGATCGAGTATCGAAAGGGAGTACCCCTTTCGTTTGGTAGACGAACGGACGAGATCCTTCCGAGAGTATCCCAGGTCTGTCAGGACCAATGGATCTAAAAGAGGAGCACAGGCGTTATCGCCTCACCTCCCCCCCTTCATCCTTCGCAAGTAGCGATGGAATCGGGACCGTAGATCCTAGGAACCATCGAGAGTTACCTTGACCGTCGATCTTAACCCTTCTGTAGGCAGGAGAGAGGACTCGTCAAAGTCCTGAAAGTCCCGATGTAATCGGAACCGTCCACCAGCAGAGGACACGTGGCGAAGGATCAACATTTCGTTGACTCGCTAAATGAAGGAAGTCATGGGTAGAGTTTTGTGAACTTGCAAAACCCGAAACCCCGATTTGATCTGAACCGTCGGATCACAGAAGAATCATGTCTGTTGATCTGGACACAGGGATATCGGGAGTTCGGGGATCGGTCTTTAGAAAGGTAGGCGTTGGTTGTGTTCCAAGTTCGCGAAACGCGAAGTCCCGATGAGCTCGAAGAATAAGCCCCTGGTCGTAGCGAATAGTCATATGAGTGAAAGGTTTAGGGAGGAGCTACTGGAGATCTAGATTTTGGGGAACGGAGAGTTAGGGCCGGCTCATGTTCACTATCCCGATACACGAAATCATGATACGATCACAATCATCTATCGGGGAGATAGCATAGGACTGTAGATCTGATCCTTGGAAGGGAATCAAAGATCAGAAGTTACGAATTAGGGGTCAACGTTCAATAAGGTCTATGGATTAGTTAGCAGGACCCTGGTAGGGGATAAAATAGTTGATTTGGCTCGATAGATGTGAATAAAATTTTATTTTATTCACGCCCATCGTGGGGGTGTTACATTTACTTCCCTATTTTTTTTTAAACACGGAGAGAAACTCTAGTGAATCCTTAATAACTACCAATGTAATGAGGAACAACATCATGAGGGTTTCATGTCGATGGAGATAATTAGGGTTTAGTGAATCGAACCCACTGCGAATGGGCATGCAAATGGATGGTGTGGAGGAGTTAGGATTTCATTAAATTTATGTCAGTGGAATAAATATATGTGATGCCATATATTCGATGTTGTCAAACCAGGTATTGGCAGAACACGTAACTACACACATATGATTTGCGTTAACATGAGAGGTTCATAAATACATTGCAATTGACTGTGGGTCTTCCCTAACAAATGACTCTTCCTATCACCTACTACTCTTCATATTTACAATATAATGTTACAATAATGCAATCTTAAGGATTACGTGTCCAACATATGTGAAGTGTAATGTTGCATGTATTTGTTTTTTAACGATCTTGTAGCCAAATTTATAACATAATTTACAGTTATCAACATTCCACTGTGCAATCTTTGGTATCTCCAACTATCCAGTCTAGTTTGATGTCTCCTTTCTCACTTAGTCTTTTTTTCCATCTCCACATTTGTTATCTCCTAATATATTTTAGGAGTTTCCTCCTCTATATATACCCCATGCAAACTATCTCTATAACTCTCATTGAGCCCGAAACTCACTTCCTAGTGTGCACAGATGCCTGAAAGGAAGGGCTTAGAGGATTCCTTATGCAAGAAGGAAGCGTACTCTACTATGAATCCTGAAAATTGAATGAGCACGAAGTCAACAACATTACCCATGATCTAGATCTGGCCGCCATAGTGCACGCCTTAAAAATGTGGAGGCATTACCTCCTGTGTAGGAAATTTGTACTTATGACAAACCATAGTGGATTATGAGACCTGTTTGACCAACCAAAACTCAATGCTAGACAATCTAGGTGGATGGCCCTCCTTAGCGAGTTTGATTTTGAAATCAAACATATCAAAGGAAAGGAAAATAATGTGGTCGATTCCCTTAGCAGAAGTATGAAAAAAATTCACCTGGCAGTGGTGAGCACCTGCGAGATGAATGTCAAGGAAAGAGTCAGGAATGTACAAGGAACATACACATTCTTCCAGATCGTGACCTCGTACCTAGAGAAAGAACTCGCAAGGTTAAAGTATGAGGGCTACCAGATACTATATGGAGGTCTGCTAACCTACAGAAACAAATTATATATTCCAGATTGTGATGACTTGAAGAGGTTCATAATGGATGAACTACATAAAAGACCCTATACTGGTCACCCAGGATACCAAAAGATGATCACGGCCACCAGGAAACAATTCTATTGGCATGGATTGAAGAAAGACATAGCTGAGTATTTAGCCAAATGTGTAGAATGCCAACAATTTAAATCAGAACACTGACACCCAACAGGATTATTACAACCTATACCAATCCCAGAATGGAAATGGGAAACCATATCCATGGATTTCATCACCGGATTACCAACATCGACCAGACAGAATGATGCCATCATGGTAGTGGTGGAAAAATTAAGCAAGTCCTCTCATTTTATTCTCGTCAAATCAACTTGCAAGGCAATAGATATTTCCAACATATTCATGAAAGAGATATTTAGACTACACGACATGCCTAAGGAAATCGTGTCTGACAGAGACACAAAATTTACTTCAAACTTTTGGAAATCCTTGATGACTGGTCTGTAGACCAAATTACTATTTAGCATGGCCTATCATCCCCAAACCGATGGACAAACAGAAAGAGTGAACCAAATATTAAAAGACATGCTAAGAATGCATGTAATGCATCAACCTAAAAAGTGGGAAGATTACCTGCCACTGGTGGAATTTTCCTACAACAACGACTACCAAGAATCCATGAAGATGAGTCCTTTCAAAGTCCTCTATGGTAGGCCATGCAACACTCCAGTCAGTTGGAGTAATCCCGTAAACAGAATCACTATTGGACCTGACATGTTGAAAGAGATGGAACAACAAGTGATTCAGATAAAGAAAAATCTGAAGGTCGCTCAAAATAGACAAAAAAGTTACACCGACAGAAAGATAACCCCAAGAGAATTCAAGATGGGAGACCACGTATATCTCAAAGTTAGGCACAGGAAGAGTTCCCTGAGGATGGGATCTTGTGCCAAGTTGGCACCTCGGTATTGTGGACCCTTCTAAGTTCTAGATAGAGTGGGACCTGTAGCATATAGGCTAGCACTTCCTCCCATAGTAAAAGCACATAATGTTTTCCATGTTTCATTATTCAAGAAATATGTACATGATTCTAATCATATAATTGACTGGTATGTGATCCAGGTGGAACCGGAGAGAGAATTCCTGCCAAAACCTCAATGCATACTGGACAAAAAGGAAACCCCACTCAGGAACTGAACTATTCCATAGGTCATGGTGAGGTGGAAACATTTTGGCCCAAATGAGGCTATGTGGGAAATGGAAGATGCCATGAAACAAGCATATCCGATTTTGTTTACTTCTGTACATACACGTCATATTAGTAGATAGAACATCGAGGACGATATTTCTTTAAGGGGAGGGAATTGTAACACCCTGTTTACCCCGGTCTGTAAATATAACTATATTGGCCAAGGACTATGGAAAACTCGAAGGTGTGAATGTTTGATTTGATGGACCTTTGTATAAAAGGTCGATGAATGTAAATTATGTGATGAATATGTGTTGCATGACTGTTGGGAGGGGGATGTGCTAAAAGAGACCACGATGTCTAATAAAAAGGTGGTGAAAGGGACCTGGAATGGTTGTGTTATCTTCCACTAAACCAGTACCATACTAATTTTACTTGCTCAAATACCAAAGCAACTCTCTGACCCTGAATGAATTCCCCATCAGGATGGTAGGTGGGGAGGCTCCTCAAGAGTTAATGAGGGGATGGGGCTGAACCGCCCATCCGTAAAGCTCTCAGACCTAACCATGGACGAACATTCGCACCACATGCAATCTTGTAGAGGGATGCAAGAAAGGAAGCGTGGGGGTGCGTAGGGGGAGAGAAGCAAAGATCACAAAGAGGAACCTAAGCTCTCGAATCAGATGAAGTTCTGACCACAGGAGAAGGAGAGTAACCTTCGTCCTCGATTATTTTTCTGTGTCAGGAGAAGGAGCGTAACCTTTGTCCTTGAATTTCATTGAGCTGGAGGTAACAGATTGAATCTCATAGCATCGTGATCTAGCTCAAGGGTGGCTAGTGGTAAGTCTGTTTGGAGTCGCTGAGCCTACGGTTGGGTGGGAACGAGCACCCCTCTCTACAGTCGCATCACGCCCTGTGAATTTGATAAGTGTTTTATGCCTTATATTTTGAATTAAATATCATGGATACACGCTCATGTTTATACACTCATAAATGGTTTCTGTGTGGAAGGATTGCCTAGTGTTTTACACTGGAAATAATGGATGCATGTGTATACTTATATTGCATAGTTGGTTTATGTACAAAATGAGTAACTCCGGAGCATGGGTTCGTTCTACAGAGAATCGTCTCATCTGCTTGATTCTCATGAAGTTCTAATTTAACCCCTCGAAAGCATCTTACCCAGGGAATTGCATCATATCTCGAAGTCGGAGCAAGCTTCTTGGTATGGCTACCACTACGGTAAATCCACGAGTTTACCTTGCCCTGGTTTCCTAGCTCCTAACTTGGTGAGTTAGGAATGCACTTCATTTAGGTTAGTAGCCTAGGGACTTCGAAACACGTTCGAGCTCTTACCCAGAAACCCGACTAAGAGTAGGGATAACTTGCCCAAGAATCATTTGAAGGTTTATTGACCTAGGTCTGGGAACCCTGTGCAAGAAAGAGTTAGTTTTCGAAAGCCTTGGAGCCACGGAAGCTCGAAGCTATGAGAGGTTGATTTTCGTTGCCCGAGTTTAGAAAGTATAGCAGATCGAGTATCGAAAGGGAGTACCCCTTTTGTTTGGTAGACGAACGGACGAGATCCTTCCGAGAGTATCCCAGGTCTGTCAGGACCAATGTATCTAAAAGAGGAGCTTGCAAGTAGCGATGGATTGAGTGGAGGAGATAGGGTTTCGTTAAATTTATGTCAGTGGAATAAATATATGTGATGCCATATATTTGATGTTGTCAAGCCAGGTATTGGCAGAACACATAACTACACAAATATGATTTGCGTTAACATGAGAGGTTCATAAATACATTGCAATTGATTGTTGGTCTTCCCTAACAAATGACTCGTCCTATCACCTACTTCTCTTCATATTTACAATATAATGTTACAATAATGCAATCTTAAGGATTACGTGTCCAACATATGTGAAGTGTAATGTTGCATGTATTTGTTTTTTAACGATCTTGCAACCAAATTTGTAACATAATTTACAGTTATCAACATTTCACTGTGCAATCTTTGGTATCTCCAACTATTCGGTCTGGTTTGATGTCTCCTTTCTCGCTTAGTCTTTTTTTCCATCTCCACATTTGTTATCTCCTAATATATTTTAGGAGTTTCCTCCTCTATATATACCCCATGCAGACTATCTCTATAGCTCTCTATAACTCCCATATATTTTTGTGCATACAATCAGGACCCATATCTACACTTCCTGGTAGACCATCCATGAATGAAGTTCCATAGTTTCCTTCTCCTTCTCCCACAGGTTGTGATCTCTTTAACAATAATTTGGACTATTGATTCAATCTCAGGTACCATGAGGTGGGTGGAGTTGGATGCATGCATAGTGAATGCAAATTGAGAGCTTAACCACTCCAATGACAATGGAATATACATATGTACTAATTACATTGCAACTATTTTAATTGTAAATACGCAATCATGGTAATTATATGTTTTGATT
>ML784144.1:414254-451031 GCA_009831015.1 Picea engelmannii | reverse complement strand
GTCCCTCACAAATTAACAAACCAAAAAAAAAAAAAAAAAGTAGTTTGTTGTTGTTATTGCTTATTAGATAGATTAAATAGATAGTTTGTTTTTTCTTATTGTCATGATTAAGTTAATTTTCTTTAAGTAGGGTTTTCATTGTATTTCTTAGAACAATCCATCGATCCTTTGTTCAAAAGTTACTTAGGGTAAATAGTTTAAGTTTCTTAATAGGGTTTGATCATTAATAGTCTTTGCTTAAGTAGATTAGTCCTTAGATAGCCCATTAACTTAATTAGACTATACTACCTCTAGCCTTTCTTCCTTGGCACATATAGTGCTACAAATCTAATTTTACTTACCCCGGGTTGACAATTTAATTGAGGGGTTTTAGTGTGTTTTTAGTGCATATAGAACACCCATCATTTTTGGCGTCGTTGCCGGGGAGTTGTCTCAAAGTAGGAAATAGTTAGGAATTAGATCATTTCTAAACCTTAGCATTAGTTTGGTGACGGGGGAACTTTAAGATGAGAGGTAAGAACATGTGCATCTTCTATAGAAAGTTCCCACAAACCCAATGGTAGTTTTTCTTTTTGTTTTTTTTTGCTTTCATGAATAGACCTAGAGACCCAAAAGGTAGATACATTAAATGTAAATCAGACCTTTCAACCAAGGTTCCTTCTAATATTTTTTGGGGAAGGAACATTCCACTCATAAGATCCACAAATCGATACCAAAAAACAAGATCTATCTCAACTCAAAGAGATAATGCAGTCTATGAAGAGACTAATACAGGGATCACTATAGAACAAAAAATTGAAGAATCAGTAATAGTGGAACAGGATACAAGACCACTCGAGCCTTCTGTAGAACCAAACAATACAAACTTTGTTTTCTTACCACCATCAGGAGATCCTAAATTTGAAGACACCATAGACCCTGAACAGGTGAATACCTTGTTTGGTATTTCAACCAACATAAGTGTCTCTCAAATTGACACAAAAACTTTGGCACCAATAACCTCAACTGGCTCGAGTAGAGTCCCAGACACCTAAACAGTAGGAAGACTTTCCCATCAGAGGGATATCTTGTTCTCTTCAAGAATAAAACCACCTAAGTACTCTCTTTTTGGAAACCAAACCAGTATGGATGATCGGGAGGATCACAACAATGTAAGACATGGGGAGGAAGAAGAAGTTGGAAACCAAACTGAAACTACCTTCGAGTTTCCAATTTTGGACACCACCCCAAATGTCAATATGAAAAATATTACTCTCTCAGCACTGCCCACCTTTTATGGTAAAAGAAGTGAAGATCCAGATACCTTCCTATTTTATTTTTACATCTTGTGTAGGAGTTACAACTACTTATAAGATGCCCAGAAACTAAAACTCTTTCCTGCCACCCTCAAGGACTCTGCACTAAGATGGTTCATGGGGTTGGGAGAATCCAGTATTAGGTCTTGGGAAGCCATGAAAGATATATTTCTTAAGAAGTACCAAGAATACTTCAAGACCAAGGAGTCTTGTAATGATATTTTCAAAATCCAACAGTTAGAAGACGAGACCCTCGAGGATTATATGGAACGGTTTGCTTATATCTCCCAGAAATCAAAATATCATGACCTTCTAGATGATGTTGTTAGGGCTCTTTTCCTTCAGGGAATTTCATAGGAATACCTAGAGATACTTAACCTGATGGCATCAGGTGACATCTCCCATAAACCATTTGTCGAAATCTTTGAAATGTGTAAAAATTACTCGAGCAGTAGAGCTAAAACAAGAAAGAATGTTCAGGACCCTTATAATATACACTTAAAACCAGTTAGTTCATGTGGTGTCACAAGAGAAGAGATAGGGAACCTTTTAGAAAACTTCAAGATAGATATCTTAAGCACAATAGGTTCCCAGTTGGACACCCTCAAGATTAAAAAGAAACAAGAGGAGGAAAATTCAGCAATGAGCATATATTGCCCAAGATGCAGGAGGAAGCATTCCTCAAGGGAATGCCCATTAGATAACATTTCAGTTTGTGGCTTCTACACAGAAGACCATTCAACTGAAAAATGTCCATCAATGCTCGGTTTGTTAGCCATCTATAGGAGTGGGGATCCTGGGGAATCCTCTTATGCACCTAGGAGGCCATGGAATCCCAGGAACTAGCCTACATGCCTGGATCTACAACCCCAAGTTCCACCCTATTATCAACAACAACAATAGTTGAACTCACCAAGTTGGAAAAAATGGTCTACACAGTACCAAAATCTTTGGCTTCAAGGATGGAGAGGAGGGCATAACCAAAGAAACCCTCAATCTCCACCTATCCCTATGTCCAACCATCCTTATCCTCAATTTCCACCGAACACTCCGCAGCTTCTGCCAGGTTTTGTTCCACCACCTTTACCTATGATTCCACAACAAAAACCGCAACAATATCAGAATACAAGCTCCCCAAGACCGACATTATTACCGGCACAACCAGTGCCCAACCTGAATAACAAGCCAACTCAACCTCTTCATAATGTTGGGTTGCAAGTTCCCCATTGTTCTTGAATGTTTTATGAATTTTCTATTGTACATATGTAAATAATTTTGAATTTTTTTGAGAAGCAATTCTAGAGATTTCTGTAGGTATTTATTTCACCAGGAGTAGACAGTTTCAAAGAAATATAAAAGAAGGATTTTTTCTTCAAAACATTTCTATATTTGAACCTTGTTGTCTGCTAAGCATCAAATGAATAATGACTTGTTGTAGTTAGCCATATTTTTGCAAAGATTTTTATCTTCTCTTTTTCTTAAGGCATTTTAAAAAGCAGTTGCTCTTGAAAATCTTCACCACTATATAAGGAAGTGATATCGTAAACATCAAGCTTAGAGGTCTCTCGTATAGTTTTCCCAAGAAACCTGAGTAAGTAAGTAAAGTATCTTTATTAAAAAGTAACAAGGAGGTATCATTAGCGGTTAGTCATGGAAACATCACAATAACTTACAAAAGAAGAAAGTGAGTTGAGCCTAGAGATACCTTTTTGTTCTTTCCCAATGGTACCATCCACTACACACTAAAATACTTGATTGTATCATATCTTTATATAGGCTACGTCCGCTTAAGTACGCCTTACATCAGGACAATCAGTAAGGAATGTGTATAACGGAAAGTCATCCTCTAACATAAATACCATCCCAAATGAAAAAAAAAAGAAAAAAAAGAGGTTGTTTTCAAAGTTGTCCCCCCATCTTCTTGCACAAAGAAATCTTATACTAAAATCTTAAAATATGGAGGGCCAGTCTCTGAGGGTGTAAGAGGCTAACCCACCAAGATACTGAACAGGTCTACTGGTAGTGGGTATCGGCATGTGGCATGACTAGGTAAACTCGTCGGGGTACTGAACAGGCTTGCTGGCAGCGGGGCATTCTACCTAGCGAGGATGGCAATCTGACAAAAAATAAATAATAAATTTAAACTTGTCCTGAAGTACGGAATTACTTGTAGACAAATATGACATGAAGTATGTATGGTTAAGTTAAGGTTAATGAACTCCATAAAATTGCCATTGGGAACTAACTTTTAGACTATCTTGAAACTCTCTTGCCTACCTCTTCTTATCTATATGTAGGATGTTCTATCCTTTAGGTGGGGCCATCTTCTAAACGTCTCATCAGACCAATCTGTGAAATTTATCTCTACACTTAACAAGTTGTAAATCTTTGTCTATTGGGAGAACTGACTGGTTTCCTATATTTTTTATTGTGAGGTGTCACAATACTTAGGTGTGGGCAAGGGGTTCATGAGATGACAAATGATCATTGCCTAGAGAAGTAAATATTTGTAAAAAATTATGTGTATTGTTTTCATGATACAGGTTATTACATCAGCAGTCATTTTATTTTTGAAATGTTAATTCCCTGTGTGTTATAAATTACTGCACATATCCTTAACAAACCACTTTATTGTTTTATTTTTGTTACAGGCTGTTCATTGTAGGATTGAAATTACATGTCTTATTCGAGTGGATTGAGTAAGCATGGTGGAAAAATCAATAATAATGGAACACTCTGCCTCTGCTCCTAATCACTGTGACCGTCAAAACCATTCCAAGACTGTAGGCTATCCATTACAGGAGGTATAAATGCATTTATCACAAAGGTACCATATGGATTTTTGTATGAGGTGTCAGATGAAGTGCCATATGAAAATATACACCAGTAATTGTCCACAATTTCAGGTAACCAGGAATCAATGGCATTTAATTGAATTAGTTCATGGAAATCAATATCGAATAATGAAAACCTTAGACATTTTCATGATCAAATGTCCAAGTCAAAAGACTTGGACATTGATCTAACTTCGTATCATTATGATTTCCCCCAAAAACATGCCTTCAAATTCGAAATCACTCACACATGGAAACTCGTGTGTGCATGTGTGCAACCATTTCCACCCTAAGCACACTCATAAACGGAATTGGGTTATCTCATTATTCCTCTCACTCACCTATGCTCATTCTGATTCCCCTCTACTTATTTTGTTCCTTTGCTTTAAACACACTCTCCCTCTGCTCATTTTGATTCACCTCTGTCCACAATTGTGCCCGGCCTCTGGTTAAATCGTGCCATTCCTTGGTCGATTTCCCTATCCTCTATGAATTTCTCCTTCTGGCCATTCCTTCACACCATCACGATGCCCAAACAGTATGATTCATCTTCCTACGCAGACCTTTTCGCCATCCCCGAGTTTGCACAGTGCAGGGAAGTATTTTTGCACGCAGGTTGGGGGTTGTTTTTGTCTCACTTGCAAGGCCACGACGATGGCATGTCAATGAAATTTTCCCTTAGTTTTGATTGGAAGACAACATGCATGGGGTCTCTCACCTTTGGGGTCTCGGAGGAATCCATAGCCGTAGCCACAAAGCTTCCAAGAGTGGGGGATAGATGGCTTAAGAACCACCAGTTGCTACGATCAAGCTATAACACGGTTTTTAAACCATAATTTCAGAACATCTCAGCAGCTAAAGGATACTCCAAGGAGTGGATAAAAGAGGAGCTAATAAACCCTCTCATAGTCATCACCAGGTTGATCACATGTGAAGGTAGATATTCCACCTTTAAAGCCTGTCACTTTTGATTGTTAGCTCACTTTCAGTTCAATAAACCATTGAATTTTCCCTTCTACTTTTTAAAGAGCTTGGAGAAGATGTCCTCTCAAGTGAGGAAAAAAGTAACCAACCCCCATAACAAACTATTTCACCATGGCCTTATCAAACTCCTTGTTTTAGCCGAATTAGAAAAACAGGGGCAAACTTGGGATGAATTCATTTATCAATTTGAAAATCCTCACTTGACAATCAAGACTAGCAAAAAGACATTGGATCTAAGGACTATTTCTCCATCCACACCCCACTCTCTGAAAACTCCAAACCCTCCTGCAAAATCCATTTCTTTACTGGAACAAAAATCCAAAAATCTTGTTGATACCCCTGCAGCCTCATCGGGAAAAAAGACCAAGAACCCTATTGCTAAACCCCCGATGCCTTCAATATCTCTTTATCCTATGCCCAAAAATCTACAAGAAGTAATTCAACAAGACTTTCCTATAGTTCCCACGAATAGGAGAGGATCTAATCGATTTAATAGAGGACCCTTTCAAGAGTACCCGGAGCACAAGAGGAAAACCTTATGAAAAAACCCTGACTACTTCAGACCCTATCCAAGTGTCCTTTGATCTTGAAAGCCCTCAAAAAATACTTGGGCAAGTGTTTGTAGATGAATTGAAGCCTCAAAGAAAGACAAAATATGAACCTACTTCTCCTCATCAACCCCCTATTACTCCTACCTCACATATGCCTACCCCAGATCCTAAGAATGATAGACTTTCTACATATTTCAAGGGATCTAAGCCTTCCTCCAATATATTTGATCCTGCTCCAACCATTGAGAAACTACAACAAGAGAATTTTCAGCTCCTGCAACAATTGGAAGATAGGAAGACTATGGACACGCATCTCCACCATGATAATGCAGTCCTCCAAGCAATGGTGAATTCCCTTCAAAGTTTGGTTGATGAGATGACCAAAGCCAACCGCAACCTCAGGCCACAATTGAAGCAACATAAGAGGCATAAGACAAAATCTTCACGGCAAGAAGGAGAAGCTTCTAAAGCTGATCCTCCTCAGCAAGCTTAGTCATGAGGGGCAATTCCTTTTTGTTTGCAGTGGGACCTTCAAAATCTTAGGTGTGGGGGTAATGTTGGGCTCACGATATGATTAAACTAATTATGATAATTAGATCCTTTTTGGCCAAATGTGTATATGTATTTTCCTGTTTTGAAGAGTTTTGGAGGATTTTTGTGATAAATCGTTGTGGTTCATACCAGGTATATAAGATTTATGTTTTACGATGGTTTTGAGTATAATTCAACATGTTTTAAAGATTTCAGGAAACTAATTCGCATTTTGTGTGTCATGGGGAAAAATCGTAGGTTGTCTTTGCATCCGGCACTCTGTCCAGTACTCCATCCGACACTCTATCTGGTACTCCATCCGACACTCCGTCCGACACTCCGTCCTGCACTAAAACCATGGGTGGGCGATTATCATATTGACGGCCAGTGATGGGAGAATCAGAGACATGGGTTTTTTTGTGCTCGTGGCCTCCATCTACTGAGCTTCTAACAACACATATTGGGTTGTTATGTTGGGCATTTATTGGCTCACCTTGTTTCTAGAAGCCACCAGCGGTTAAGACACATTGAATGTGATTTGTTGTTTTTAGAGGAGGTCGACCCTTCTAGTAATCGACCTCTCAACTTGTAAATCTATAAATACCACCTCATTGGTCAGACAAATAGTTAGAAGAGAGAAAATAATAGTTCAACTATGTTTTTCCATTTTCAAACATATTTTGTTAAAACTGTGTAAAACTGCATTTTTCATTTTAATGTTGAATTTGTGTTGCTTGAGCTCGTGATTTATCGTTGAGGAGTAGCCACGACATGCTGGGGGGGCCACCAACAGTCTGGGTGAATATTTAGTCAATTAGTTTATGAATTCATACAGTGTAATTGTCATTTCTTTTTCCTGTATATGAGTTTTATTCTCTTTATTTACTGTGTAAATTGTTGTTCATAATCTAATTAGTTTAGTTTAGTTTTGCAGGTTATTGTGGAGGCTAGTGTTAATATGAAATGATCTTTTAGTTGATAGGAAATGAACTTGCAAGTTCTTAGCTACTAACCTTGTGTATAATTAGATGATAGTTAGATTTTTCATATGTTGAAATAGAGTTTAAAAACATAGTTAAAACAAAGTTTCTAGTTCATGGTTTCTTTGGCAAGTTTTAGTGGATGGATAGTTGTTAGTTTTAGTTTCCATTTTCAGTTTGCTTATCTAATTGTTATTTAGTTGTGCTTAATTGTTAGTTAGTCTGCTTATTTATTTTCTTGTTATATGCTGAAATAGAAATAGGATTTAAGTTATGTCTTTATGAGTATTTTCCATTTGCAATTTAAATTGTTAAAATAGGGTTAGTTTAATTTATTTCATGCAATTTCCTTTCTAGATCTAGCTTGCAATTTTAATTTGAAATTTGATTATTGAGTTTAGTTTTCAGTTATGAATCTCTAAGTAGTATGGATTTGCTTACACTAGAATAGAATGCAATTGAATTTAATAGAATAGTGTTTTCATATTGTTGATGATTAGTGCATAGATTGAATAATCACATGAATATGCAGGGTAGTTGATGTTGCTTCTATAATGGCTAAGTTCTCACTAGATTACCTAATTCATACTTTTCACTTTGCTATCGAAGTCAATATTGAGTGTATCCCTCTTGAGTTGTCATTAATTGTTAAATGCCATCGTGATATTATAAGACACCGGAGACATAACCATCAACACTATATTTGAGTTTTCTTGCTTTTGTAGATTAGAGAATAGTTTTCTTTCTTTGGTAGATTAAATAATAGTTTTCTTATTGTAGATTAAAGAGTAATTGTCGATTACTTTTATTGTCATGATGCTTTGAATTTAGTATATTAAGATTTCCTTTCGTAAATTAGAAGTAATTATGAAGTTTAATTTAAGAATAGAGTTCACTTGCTTATTAGTTTGATTAGTTTCTTATTGAGTAATTTTGATTAGTTTATTTGTTATAGAGGTTAGCATAGGTTAGTTAGTTAATTGCTTGCTTATTTACTTGCTTTGATGGGGTAGTTGCATGTCTATTTACTTGCTTTAATAAAATAGTTTCTTATTGAATTTGAGTAGGTTAATTAAAGTAGTGTGTTGTTGTTATTGCTTATTAGATATATTAAATAGATAGTTTGTTTTTTCTTATTGTCATGATTAAGTTAATTTTCTTTAAGTAGGGTTTTCATTTCCTTTCTTAGAACAATCCATCGATCCTTTTTTCAAAAGTTATTTAGGGTAAATAGTTTAAGTTTCTTAATAGGGTTTGATCATTAATAGTCTTTGCTTAAGTAGATTAGCCCTTAGATAGTCCATTTCCTTAATTAGACTATACTACCTCTAGCCTTTTTGCCTTGACACATATAGTGCTACAACTCTAAGTTTACTTACCCTGGGTTGACAATTTAATTGAGGGTTTTTAGTGCATATAGAACACCCATCAACTATTTCTCATGTTCAATATTTTGGTGAATGGTTTGGTGTTTATTATTGGTTCATTTTGAGATTTATTTTTAGGTAATTAAATATAGTGAAGAATATTGTGAATGTATCAAACATTTCTTGAGCAGTGTTATCCTTCCTTAAGGATTAATATATGGTGTTACCCTACCTCAAGGGTTTTCTCTATTTCTTGTGTTTAGTATTTTTGTGAATGGTTTGGTGTTTATTATTGGTTTATTTTTTATAGTTATCGCTAGATATATTTAGGTACTTAACAAGTGGTATCATAGAACTTTCCTTGGCCAAAGAAGGGGAGAATGTTTTGGCTCTTTTGCAGATGTTTTCTAGGGAAAAAGAGGATGGCACACTTCAGGTTCATATCTAAAGATTTTTTAGCTGCATTTGGCAAAACAAAATTGGATATTTAAATTCCTCTTGGAAAAATACCCAATTTCAAAAAAACATTCAACCAAAACGAAGTTTGGGAAGTAAAGTTATGAGCATTTTAAATTCAATAGTTTTTCAGGGTTTTCCCGGAAAAAGCCTCGATTTTATGCAGTAAGTTATTTCTACACCCTAGTTTTTGTTGAAGATTTATTCCAAGGATGATTTTTTTTACTGGATGAGATGATGGCCCTATTATTTAAGAATTTATACAATCTCACAAGTCATTATGAAAAGAGAAGTGGAAATCTTTTGTAGACTGGGGTTTCAAAGATGATTCTCTCATATGGTGGAAATCCTTTCACCATTCTGAGTGGATGTCACTTTCTGAGGAAGCACTTGAAAAATTACTTTCAGACAAGTGGTATCATACAAAGAGTAAGGATAAAGACGTCACCAAGAGTTTATTTTCATGTGGAAAATCTATATTAAAAGTTCATGGTTGTATTCATAAAGAAAATGTCATTGTTTCTATTAACCCTAGTTGCAGGCAAAATTTTATCAATAGTCAGTTGGTTAATAGATTGCAAGTTCTGGGAAATAATATTCAAATCACACAGGTTGTAGGTGAAAATGTTAAAATGTTTAAAGATTTGAAGCTCAGTATGGATAAATATGTGTTGCATTCAAATTTTGAGGCTCTAGATATGGATGATAAAGACATTGTTTTGGGATATCCTTGGAAATAATCAGTGGGTAACATTAATATTAATGTGCAAAAAAAGTTTATAAAGCTTTGGTACAATGAAAATAAAATTACATTACAGGATGTGTCTCTTAGTAAGAAATATGGGCCCATGGAAGCTAGCAAAGAAGTTATTGTCGAGTCTAAAGTTGAATCATAGGTAGAGTCTATAAAAGGAGATGAAGCAAAACTACAGGAAGGGCATAATCATGAAGCTAAGGAGGTCATTGACTCGAAGGAACAAAGTGTTGCAGATTTGAAGAAAAAAGAACAGATTCCTACAGTTGTTGTATATCGCCAACCACATCATATAGAGACACAACAGTCATCAAGTTAAAGGCGTCTGCATCAACACATTTATGCACCAGCAGGGCACCATAAAGGAAAATGATCAAGAGGTGCATGGAGGATTACTGACACTACAAGAAGAGCTCAGGCTACAGAAACAATCCCATGGAAACCTTGAAATGATGTAGAGAAAGATCAAGGTGGCAAGGCAACATATGGACATCATGTTCGACTTCCATTAGGATGGATGGATGGTCGTACTTGGTACCAGTTGGCTACATTGCTTAGTTGGTCATATTTTATGGTTTCGTCTTATGTTTCGAGGATGAAACATGTGAAGGGGGATGGAATGTAGTATACCTAGGGAGGTACCCAATGGGAATGCAGTTATGTATTATTAGTGGAAGTCATTTAATTTATGAGAATATGGTCATTCAATATAAGATGGACTAGGTCCACTATATTAATAAATACCCACTATGGTAGTTAAATGTAATAAATGTGAGAAGGCTCTATGAAGGTTCCTAGGAGATAGAGATTGTTATATAACGAAGTGTAAGCAATGTAATGAGATATAGTGAAGAATATTGTGATTGTACAAGAAAGGATTTCTTGAGGATTTTTATCCTTCCATAAGGATTAATATATGGTGTTACCCTACCTCAAGGGTTTTGACTATTTCTCATGTTCAATATTTTGGTGAATGGTTCAAGGTGTTTCTTATTGGTTTATTTTGAGATTTATTTTCAGATCTATTCAGGTAATGAAAGATAGTGAAGAATATTGTGAATGTATCAAGCATTTCTTGAGGAGTTTTATCCTTCCTTAAGGATTAATATATGGTGTTACCCTACCTCAAGGGTTTTCTCTAATTCTTTTGTTCAATATTTTGGTGAATGGTTTGGTGTTTATTATTGGTTTATTGTTGATATTTATCTCTAGATCTATTCAGGTACTTAACAAATAACATGTTTTAACCTCCTCACGCTCACACCCAATGGTCGATGGTTGTTTTATTCAAACATTTATGGTCATCCGATCATATGAAGAAAGTGCATTAGATCAGTCGACCTTACGATTTGATGGTTTGTTCTCCCCTCATGCTTTTGTGAACTATTGACATGTCACCTCACTCATCGACCAATAAACTATTTCCATGTATTGATCCAGTGCCACGTTGGTTTTCCACATCCCTACCACCTTCACCTAATTCCTAAAGGACTCTTGCTCACATAATGTTGATGTTCTAATCGAAAAGGAAAATCTAATCTGAGCCGTTGGATTTCTAATCTTGTACTTTTTCAACCTTGCAACTAAAGTGGGTCCCTTGATGCATTGAAAAACGAATCCTTGAACTAGGTATCAACACATTCTCTCTCAATGCCATGATGGCTCTCCACGTCACCCTCACAAGTGCATAGTTGACATCACCTTTGTATGGATATGAGCACCTATATTCGAATCGACACTGCATTTGAATTGTGCATTAAAGATTATGGTACCTGAACTCGACCAAACAACTGCGTGCCAAGTAAATGAATTCATGAAACCATCGATGGTCACGTCTATTCATCAATTTATTCATGAAAGTTGGTGGAGGTACTACCACTACATTAAAATCCATTACTACGATATTTCTTCCATGGTTTCATGATTTGGCCATTAAAATGCATTTTTCTCCTAAACTTTCCACATTATTTGTTTGAGTCGAGTGTGTTATCAATTGAGTGTATTCACTTGTTTATCATGTAAGCTAACGAATTGAATCCACAACATTTGTTAAACTCTAGCGTGGAAGGATTCAACCAACCAATAATTACACATTGAAAGAGTGTTGTCAAATAAGCTTTGTTCATGAGAGTATCAATGTTTCTTGGTACAGGTATGATGTGTTACATAGTACATATTTTCGAGGCCCTTTTATAGGATGTTTGTTAATGGTGGATTTTTTCCCTATAGATGCAATTCCTCCTAGAAAATATCCAACGTAGAGGACACCCAAGAGGATGAGGACACAGTCTGGTGATGTTGAGATCGGTCCCAGTTCTACACCTACATGAGCAGTAGAAGCCCTGATGGCCAAGAATACAAAACCCCTTATCATGCTTCCCCCAAAAAATATATCCAACATAGTACCATTTTTTTGGACACCGAGCTTGCGTATGGAGGAAAACTTCCACATAGGTGCAAATCCCTTCCTGGAATGATCTTTTCTCAAAATTTAACAACGGATACTACCCTGAGTATACTTCACATAGTGACATGTAGCTTAGGGAAGTAGATGATGCAATTTTCCCTACAATAAAAAGGTACTTTCTACATTATGTCGCGGCTAGGGAACCTTTCATGCCTTGTATAGAAATTATGGAATGGGTTATTAGTCACACTAAATACCAGTATTTTAAAATTGTGAATGACTAGGGAGAATGTATAGTCTCCTTCCTCCCTCTGGCTAAGGCTATCTACTACAAGTTTCCAGACCTCGATGAATCCCTTACCAAGGATTTCATGATTTCATTTTATGAACAATATGAAACCAATAAAATACTAAATAATTGGTGGAAGAAAGATAGAAAATGTGTCAAGCGATCTACCAGTAGGTATGCCACTCTTTGGGTTGAGGAAGACATACATGTATGTTATGATCCATTTCTAATAAGTTTGGCTACCTTTGGCTTATTATGTGGCAATGTGGGGTCAAAATTTCAATAGGGGAGGTGTCATCTCTAAGCAACTCAGTCTAAAAATTTCTCAAGCACGATCCCCAAAACATGGATACCCTATTATGTTCCACATGGTCTCATTTCTCTTGGATGTGTTGTGTGCAAAAAACACATTCCCTGGGATGTCATTGGGTTGGAATATTTATGAACCACCTATCCATGTGTATTTCAACATGCTCTCAGAAAACAAGTACAAAGGGTTTTATCCCCAAATTTGTGATTTTTCATTCCTAGGATCTACTTTCTTGTATTTGGACAAGAGTATCCTAGACTATCCAAGAAAGCAAAAAATATCTTAAATTGTACAGGGAAATGGTACTTTGAAGAGAAACATACCTACTTAAGGATTTATGGATCCATTATCCCACCACATCTACTACATGTGTATGTACCTGATTGATTAGTTATCAGATAAATATTTTATCAGACTATCATGCAAGGATTTAATGCCAACCTTGTGAAGGAAACAAAGAAGTTGTTTATCCCCTATAACTTTCAGATATGTTATTATGTGGTCAAATATTCCAAGAAACAAGGCCAGGACACTTAGAATACAAATTCATGATAGGTAGGTATAGAAAACATGACCCCAAAGGACTAGTCCAAAATCATGCAAAACAAGTGGTCTTGACTTGGTCATATGCTCATGAAAAATGGGAAGAATAATTATTCATTAAAAATACCCAAGACTGGAAAGAGGTGGAGAAGAGAAGGGCCAACCCAAATGTAACCATCTTTTCCTCTCTACCTACAGAGGAGAAAATCAAAATGGTGAATCTTAGAGTCTCCTCTAGCAAAGGTGTTAGTAAAGGGAAACATGGAGGAGATGAATACCTTATAATAGATAAGGAATAGAAATCCTTGCATGAAGAACAAAAAAGAATCCTAAAGGACCAAGATAAAGAGATAAGACTTCAAGAGGAACAGAGAAAGAAAGATGAGGAAGAGGCAACACAGGAAGCACTTGTTGAACAGAGAAGGAGCACTGAAAAGAAACAAAGGGAGCTTGAATTCATTGAAAAAAGGAAGATAGATCAAGAAGAATGGGCCCAACAACAAGAGGAGGAATTGAATCTAAAAAAGGAATAGGAAAGGGTCGATGAGATAAAGATAATGTAGGAAGGGGAACAAAGACAACACAAGGAGGAATTAAAACGATTGGAAAAGGAAAAGGAAGCACATGAGAAAAAGATATGGGAGTAATGGAAAAAACGAGTCACTAATATGAAGCATGTTGAGGTCATTGACCTAACATGATATGAAGAGAAAAGGGGAGAATTATTTTTCCCCATTTTCAATGAAAATATGAGTACAGAGGAAACTCCAGCAAGCCCATTGAAGGAACAAAGATAAATGGGAATGAACAAAAAGATACTTCTCACTCAAGTAGGAATGACTCCTCTCACCAAAACAAAGGTTATACTTTATCAAACAAAAATGAGTCAAATCAGGGCCCACTTGGTGGGAAGAACCAATAGGTTTCATCACTAAAATATAAAGAGAAAGGTACAAATGGCCAGGATGTTAAAATCGATCAGGATGGCAAGCAACAAGGCAACCAGAACAATGGCACTGTGAAAAATGGTGAGCTGCAAAACAATCAGGATAATGAAAATGATACAAGTGGAGCAAGAACAAATTGTGATGAGAAAAGCAAGCAAGATAATAACACCATATTTGAGCAAGTCCTAAAAAATGATGAAGAAGTTGAGAATCCTTATGAGAGTTTAGTAGATGGCTCCTCAGTTCTTTAAAAAAATGAAGAGAAGGAGACTCGGGATAAAACCCAAGAGGCCGCTACAAATGAAGAGAAGTCCGGTTAGATAAATAAGGACGTAGGAAGGGATTCCCCAGCTAAGGATATCACTCAGTACCCTGTATCAGAACACTTATATACCCATGGGAGTCTAAGAAACATATTGTCCTCGGGTGATCAACCCATCCCTCATTCAATTGAGGATATGGATGACTTGGAGTCTTTTGATTTTGATAAAAATCATAAATATATAGTCAAAGGGACTCACAAAAAAAGGAAATTCACACTGGACAATGGTGTGTTGAGAACCATAGAGGAGGTCATCATAGACACCAAGAAGTATAGGATGAGCCAACTCTACTTAATGGGTTTAGTGATATCACATGCCTCTTATGACAAGGAGGTAATGGAAGAAAGAGATCTAGATCATGCTAGGGTTGAGATAGCTTCTCTTAAGCATTGAATTCAGTATCACCAAGAAGTTGGAGGGGTAACAAACTTTAAGAAATACCTACTGGAACTACATGATAGACTCCTTAAGGTACAATAAGACTTGGTAATGAAGGAAGTAGCTCTGCAAGAGGATTCCTTGCTATTTGGGCTCACTTATAAGGATGTACTTCGGTGGGAAAGGAAAGAAGCTAGGACCTTGGATAAAATTGAGTTCATCCAAGTAGTACAGAAAGACAAGGCGGAAGAGGACCACCACATATAATTATTAGCAGATGAATGATTGGATCAAATGCACTCGGTAGCTAAGCATTGGGATAAAATTATGGATGAGCCTAGAGACAAAGTGGAGGAAGAATGGGAACATTGTAATCAAGTCTCGGAGAAGCTAAACCAATCAATGGAAGACCTCTGATTGCCAACTTTTGTCTCCCCTATTGAATTTCAATCGACCGATGAGGTATTGATTGACTCGCAATGATCAACCATGTTAATTTTACCACTTCAACCCAACACTAAAAAATTATCTCAAAATAAAATCACTTTATCTACTAAAAGAACAACTGAGTAATCAACTAACATGCAATGGAAGCATAAACTAGGAAACCAAAATGCCATGCACAAGAACACCAGTATTTTCAGGTATAAACCCCTAGAAAAAACCCTAGAGGGAAAACCAATCCTAAGATGCTTTTATTAAGGTTAAATTAGGGCACCTATAACAAGGAAAAAGGCCCACTAAGATAATATATGCTACAGAAAAACCTGAAAATTCTCGCGTCACTATATGACCTTGTACCATCACGTTTCATGAGGTGTACGCACCTTTCCTTCAAAAAACCAGTGAACATACATGTTTGTATCCATTGAGACCTGCGTACATGTACGGAAACTATGTAAGGCAAATTTTGTACAATGCTACACTTTCCTCTAGATTCTATCAACTGAAACCCACCTATGACTGCCTCTACTCTCTCTTCTCCTTGTCTTGTATGAACTCTATATTATATTCCTTCTCCACCTATCCAATATCTTGAATGATGGTCCTTTGTGATCCAACCCTCTCTACATCAACACTTGGATGAAATATCTTCACCCAACCAGTGAGATCTCCTCATTCTCATGTAAGAAACAATCCTTCTTTTCTTATACACTCCTCACACTAACAAAAGTCCTTATTTTCTATCCTCAACCTTAGAATCTCACCAAAACTATCGACCTTTATCTCTCCTCAAAGTCTCTCACAAGTGTATCTCACACAAGTGTCTTCCTCCACCCTAGCCTTGCTTTTATAATCACAAGTTATAATCTAAACCTAATATCCAAATTGATTGATGGTCAAGATTACTTCTCACACCCACTTAAGATTTACATGCTTAGATTACATGCTAATTTCTTTTATCTCTTTCCTTAAATAACTCAATTCACTAATAAAAACACTTTTACTTTAATTATTCCTTTTAACTAAAGTAAACTCAAGAATAGAAGGTTTTTTACGACTACCACATGCTAGACACATGCCAAAGAGGAAGTACATGTCCATTTCTACCACTAACATCAACATTCCCTCTTAGCAAGGAAGGTACTTCTCCCACCTGGATTTGGCTTTATCTTCGGTACCATATATACTACCATGTCTACTCTCCAATCCACCCAATTGGATGCTCCCTCTGACACAAAAGCTATCCCTGCCATCATGCTCTGACCTGTCTCTGAAGACTCATTGCCTATGAAAATGATCCTAGAAGCCTCCTTCTCCTCAGTAGCCTGCATGGACATCTCGTACTATGACTTCTTCTTGACAGACTTGAAAGGCTGCTCCTTCCCACTTGAACCTAAAGGTTGACTCCTTCTGAGTCTCTCAACCTTTGGAACTACTTGCTCCATGTTTTCTGCCACTTTGTTGCTTGCCATTTCTCGCATAGGTTGGCCCTTTATCCTATATGAGTTGCTCTCTCTAACTCTAAACATAATTGTTTTTTTCTGAGCTAGATCCTCTAGGCATAATCAATGCATATCCATATAAAAATAAGACCTAATAGCGCTTATTCTTAATCACTAAGACTGAGAGAACACTCCTCTTGAGTTATAGCACCCATAGACCATCTATCACTCTCAATGTTCCTCTTAACTCCATCTAGAATGGCATTGTTCCAGACCCATTCACTACATGCTTGGTCCCATACCAATTTCCACATCCATCTCTTAGTCAGACTTTATGAACACCTCTCATGCTCCCGATATATGACATGTGGCTCCATTATCTATCAAACATGCACCAATTGATATGGTGCTCAAGGAATTATTGGAAACAAGTAAGAATTATGTATGTTCAAACTTCTTGCAAAAATCAGCCACTTGAGTCATTTCCAACGCAACTACTTCTGGTTGTGTTTCATTCCCACCCTTCTTCCTATGTGAAAATTTCCTGCATAATGTCCAAACTTGTGACATGCAAAGAAATTGAATTTTCTCATGTCCTTATTCTTTCCAACTTGAGAGGTAGACTCTCCACTGGTAATATTATTCAGGTTTCCCTTCCTTCCCTGACTGACAAGAGCAAGGTTGATCCAGATGGATATCGGTGGCCACCCACCTTTTCCAACTGGCTCAAAATAATTTTCTGACAATTTTGGCAATTTACTATTTTTAGCAGTTTTAACTTTCGGGGCCATTTTGAAGGCCTAAATGAAGGTTTTTATGGATCGATCTCCTAAATCATATCTAAAGGAATTATTGAGCCCCCAAAATGAATATCCTTGGCGATACCTTTCCAACGGGCTATCACACGCCTAAAACGAAGATCGTATGCAAACGTTACGACCCCGGGAAGTTGATGTACTAACTTACCCAAACGGGGCCCACATGACTTTTGGCGCTTCATCTCCTAGTGTTAGGTTTTTGGATTTCTAGGGTTTTGGGAACTCTTTCTTATTTTAAAAATTCCTTCAGAGCCTCATTGTAACCTTCTTCTTGTGAATGCGCGTTGCTATCACATCTCTTCTCAGAGATAAGTCGCCACCATTCCAGCAAGCTTGTTTCTGCTGCATTTTACAGTTTCAACTTATTTCGTTATTGAATAGAAAACCAGTTTTACTGTATCTCTATTATTTTTTGTTAAGAACCTGTTAATAATCTGTATTCATTTCATTCTGCTCATAAAATCCGGATCAATGGTATCAGAGAGGTCTGCTCCTTGTCGTCTTAATGCATGTCCCCAACGAAGTCAGAGTGCAAAGAGTTGGGTCTCGAGCTTGTTTAGCTTGAGGAAAGAAGCTCTCACACGCCCAAGAGACCTCCCATGTTAGGAGAAAAGAAAGATGACAGGACAAAAGATCCTTTCAAACTGTTGATTGAGGAAGCCCTCACACAACAGAGGAACAAGATGATGGATAGTTTCGCGCAAATCCTTCGATGGCTACCAACAGGCAACGCATCTTCTTCGAACGGAGGCGCGGCCCCCTTCAAGGTACAAATAAACTTATATATTCCTATATTTGAAGGTCAGATAGATGCAAATGTTGTATACAAGTGGTTGAATCTACTAGAAGGGTATTTTTCTATCCATAACTTTTCGAATAAAGAAAAGATTATTTTTGCGCTCCTCAAAGTCGTTTCCCATGTCAAAGATTGGTGGGAAACTTTCTGTGAGCAAAAGGAAATAGAGGAAACCTCATTATTTTTAGTCACGACCACCTGAGAATCCTTCAGGGATGTTATTAAGGAAAAATACTACCCTGTCAGAAGTTATGACGACCTGTATACCAAATGGACCACACTGTGGCAAGAAAGAAACCAAGCAGTGCCAGATTTCACAAATATCTTCCATACCTTGCGCACCAAGTTGGGTATCAAAGATTCGGAGCGACATCTGGTGCTCAAGTATCACGGTGCTCTGCATAGATACATCCATACCAAAATGGAATTTCTGGACATCTCATCCTTGGGCGCAGCCTACCGATATGCCGTCAAAATAGAGCAGAAGCTCAAACAAAAGATGCAACAATTTGGGCCTGGGAACCCCTCACAGCAAAATCCAAGAAAGGGTAGCCCCAACCCACCAAACAAAGGACAGAGAAAAGATGGATAGTATTAGGACAACCAGTCCAAGCCGCAAGCAAAGAAGGACACTGGAAAGACAAAGAAAGATACCGGGAAGTGGTGCGACTTCCATAAGAGCCCTTGGCATAACACTGTTGACTGTCATTCAAAGCAGTCGCTGGTGGTCAAAGTGAAAGCCTCTAAATCAAATGCAGATTATGACTCTGATCCAGAACCAGAAAGGGGAAGACAAATCATTAATGTAAAACCCAATGCCACCATTTCTACCTCCAAGCTCCAACCCAGTGAACCAAACAATCCAGAAGAAGGAGAGCACCTCTTCCATTCACAAATGTGGGTAAAAGGCACCCCGCTACACTTCATCGTTGATAGTGGTATCCAGAAGAACCTCATCTCAACAGAGGTCATCAAGCGGCTATCCCTGGAAACAACGTCGCACCCACAATCGTACACCATTGGATGGCTCTGCCAAGGAAGCGATCTCCGCGTCAACCAACAATTTCGACTGTCATACGGCATCAAGCCCTTCAAAGACGAGGTATTGTGTGATGTTTCTCCTCTCGAAGTTTGTGATGTTCTTTTGGGCCAACCTTATTTATGGAAATGTCATGTTGTATATGAGTCTAGGCCTCGTAGTGTTATTATTACTTTGAACAATAAATTGTACAGGATACCCGAGGCAGTCCCACCTAGTGATATTTCCTTGATCTATGCTAATCAATGCAGGAAGGTCATCTCTCAGATGGGGAAGTTTGTCTTCTTTGTGATTCATTCTCAGAATAAGTGAAAGATCACAACCACATCCAACGTCTTTGTGGCCGACCTCTCCACACAGCAGAAGCAAGTAGATAAGGTCATGGAAGAATACTCGGATATCTTCTCCTCACCTACAGGGGTACCTCTACATTGCCAAGTCAAGCACCCCATCGATCTGACCCCGAGCGCACTGCTACCCAATGGGCCGGTCTATCGTCGCTCTTTGTTAGAGAATGAGGAGATCAAGCGACAGATCCAAGAATCACTCCACAAGGGGCACATCCGCCCCATCTCATCACCTTGCGGGAGCCCAATTGTGTCGGTATAGAAGAAAGATGGAACCTGGAGACTCTGTATTGATTATCGGGATCTGAATAAAATCACAGTCAGAAACCGGTACCCGATTCCCCGAACCGATGACCTCCTTGATCAACTCATAGGGTCCAAATACTTCAGTAAGATTGATTTGAATTATGGCTACCACCAGGTCTCGATAGAACAGACAAATGTATGGAAGACTGCCTTCAAGTCAAAGGAAGGCCTTTTTGAATGGTTGGTCATGCCCTTTGGTTTGACAAATTCTCCAGCCACTTTCATGAGGATGATGGACGATATCTTGTGACCATTCACCAATACTTTTGTAGTGGTGTATCTGGATGACATTCTAATTTACAGCAAGACTTGGGTTGAACACTTGCAGCATATTCAACAGGTTTTGCACACCCTGTGGCAGCACAAGCTATACGCCAACTTGGAAAAATGCTCCTTCGTCATGGACAGGGTCCATTACCTGGGATACTTCATTGATCAGCATGGCATACATGTGGATCTAGCCAAGATCCAAGTCATCCGTGATTGGCCAGCCCCAACAACACTCACTGAGATTCAGAGCTTCTTGGGCCTTGCCAATTTCTACCACAGGTTCATGTTGGGTTTCTCCCATATTGCATGGGCCCTCAGCCAAATAAACAGGGGTGGTGGTAAGGAAAAATTTGTGTGGGGCCGGTCCCAACAATAAGCGTTCAATGATTTGAAGCAGCGCTTGTGCTCAGCCCCAGTACTTTCACTACCAGACCTATAGCATCCTTTTGAGATCCAAACAGATGCTTCAAACTATGTTGTGGGCGTCATTCTCACTTAGCACGGCCACCCCATGGCCTATCATAGTGAGACACTGTTAGATGTTGTCTGTAAGTACCCTAATTACGACAAAGAAATGTACTCCATTGTGCAAGCAGGCCACCAGTGGAGACATTACATTCTTGGGAAGGAGATAGTCATCCACACTGATCATAAGCCACTGCAATTCATGCAGACATAGGGAAAATTGCAGAATGACCGCCATCAAAAGTGGTCCACATACTTGTAGCAATTCCACCTCAACATCAAGTATAAAACTGGAAGCACCAATCGCGTCGATGATTGCCTCAGTAGACCGCTAGTCGCGACACTCACCACGGTGCTAGACTCTTGCATCCATGAGACATCTAGATGGCCCCAACTCTATGAGACAGGCCCTGACTTCGCCACCACCTACCAAATGTTGGGTGCAAACGCAGTTGTCAATAATTTCCATCTCTAGGATGGGTTGTTGTGTCGTCTGGGAAATATATGTGTTCCATCAAGTGAACGAGCGAAGCTGATCTAGGAAGCCCACTACAGTCGGGTGGTAGGACACTTCGGCATTGAAAAGACAGTGGCGATGCTACAGAAACATTTCTACTGGCCGAAACTTCGACAGGAGGTCAACAAGTATATCAGGTCCTGCACTGCCTGCACTATTGCCAAACCGACCACTAAGAAACAGGGCTTGTACACCCCTCTTCCTACTCTTGACAGGCCATGGGAATCCATCTCAATGGACTACATGTCGGGCCGCCCATCCACCAAGAGGGGAAATGACTATTTTTTTGTGGTTGTTGATCGTTTTTCTAAGATGGTGATTCTAGTTTCCTACAAGAAGAGCATCACAGCAGAAACCACTACCAAGCTCTTCTTTGAATGAGTTTAGGTACATTTTGGAATCCCACAAACCATTGTCTCATATCAGGATAGTCGATTTCTCAACACATTCTGGTCGAGCCTCTGGTCACTGCTAGACACCAAGCTCACCAAATCCACGACCTTCCACCCCCAGACAGATGGCCAAAACGAGGTTGTAAATTGAATGATTGTGCATATCCTTTATATGTATAATTAAAAGAACCCTCGCACATGGGATGAGAGCCTTCCCTATGTCCAACATAGCTACAACTGAGCCCTGCATAGCTCAACTGGCCATAGCCCCTTTCAAGTGGGGTTGGTATTCCAACCATTGGGACCCATAGATGTTGCACTTCCCCTTGCAGTCACCTTGACCGACTCATCTCCTGCTCCAACTGAAGATGACAAAGACACCCGGTTCATTGAGCGGATCCAGCACATCCACCAATAGGTTCAGGATATCCTACAAAAGTCCAATGACAAGTACAAACAACGCCATGATCAACATCGGGTGTCGCATAAGTTTCAGGTGGGCGACAAAGTTTGGTTGCACTTGCAGAAAGAACGCCTTACAGGACCCCATCGGAAGCTTTGCCCACTTCATTATGGGTCGTACACTATCACCAAGGCCATGGGGGATAATTCTTTTGAGCTCAACATTCCTCCTTTCCTTGGTCTGCACCCAGTGTTCAACGTGGATCTCCTTCGCCTTTATTTCCCACCATTATTGGACACCTCAAAAGTATCAGAACAACTGACACCAATAGAGCTCAACCCCGACTACCTACAACAGGCATCCAATGATCAGATTTTGGATAGAAAGATCAAGGGCACTCGACAACAAAGGATCCAGCTTTATCGAGTCATCAAAGTAGGGCAGCTCCTGCACCAAGGCAAGTGGCTCACCCGGGGCCAAATTCAGCAGAAATTTCCTCATCTGATGGGGGACCTCAATGAAATGGATACCATTGATTCCTAAGGAGGGAGGATTGATCCAGATGGATATTGGTGGCCACCCACCTTTTCCAACTGGCTCAAAACATTTTTCTAACAATTTTGGCAATTTACTATTTTTAGCAGTTTTAACTTTCGAGGCCATTTTGAGGGCCTAAATGAAGGTTTTTCAGGATCGAGCTCCTCAATGGTAGATAAAGGAAAGATTGAGCCCCAAAAATGAATCTCCTCGGTGATACCTTTCCAACAGGCTATCACACGCCTAAAATGAAGATCGTATGCAAAAGTTACGACCCCGGGAAGTTGATGTACTAACTTACCCAAACGGGGCCCACATGACTTTTGGTGCTTCATCTCCTAGGGTTAGGTTTTTGGATGTCTAGGGTTTTTGGCATTTTTTCTTATTGTAAAAAGGCCTTTAGAGCCTCATTGTAACCTTCTTCTTGCGAATGCGCACTGCCGTCACATCTCTTCTCAGAGATAAGCCACCACCATTCCAGCAAGCTTGTTTCCGCTGCATTTTACAGTTTCATCTTATTTTGTTATTCAATAGAAAACCAGTTTTACTGTATCTCTATTATTTTGTGTTAAGCACCTGTTAATAATCTGTATTCATTTCGTTCTACTCATAAAATCCGGATCAAAGGTTCTCATAACAATTTTTGTGCCAACCTCCATTCATATCTTCATCTCGAAGTTCCTCCTAAACGAGGTCATCCCATAACCTTGACCAATCCGTAAGTGTCTCTCGTGCCATGATTTCTTTGATGAATGGTGTCCACTCCTTGTAGAATCCCTTGAGAATCATTCTCACCAACTCTAAATCATCCACTATTTCCCCAATTTCATCTAGTTCATCTCAAACCTGTCGGATCTAGGTGAGATAACTTGTCACTGTATCTAATCCTATCATCTTCATGTCCCTAAGATTTTCTCTTGTCACCATTATGTGATTCTCATTCTTGATCTGAAATAAACTCTTCATGGCTTCCCACATGTCCCAGGTTTTTTTCTTCCCTAATAAATCAGGGATCAAGTGATCCTTCACTCCATCTAGAATAATGCACCTAACCTTCACATCCCTCTGATTATGGATGACCAAATTTGTCGCATCTATTGGTGGATTTATATCAGTATTATCAAATACCTAGATCCCATTCTCCTTCAACACTAACATGATTCTCTCCTTCCAAGGACTGTAGTTGGAAACCCATCCAACCTATTCTCAGATCACAATCTAGTTTCAATCTCCAAGATTTGATATGATAACCCTCTACTAAAACTACCTCTATATAGACTTGTACATCCATGTACGTGACTTTATTCACTATAGCCCATTTGTGTACGCGATTGTCACCAATGTGACCCATGTATGTATGCAATTGTCACCGCTGCAACCCGCCTACACCTTCGTACACCTACAAAAACCCCCGTTTTGCCTCAAAATTGTTGTTTCCCTGAAATCTATCCTTTGATTTCTTCCTCCTATTTATATATCATACTAGATATTCTTGAAATTATGAGATATTTTCTCTTGGTTTCCTCCCTTCAGAGATCATGATCTGATACCATGTTCATTTTACTACTTCAACACAACACCCAACAATTATCTCAAAATAAAATCACTTTATCTACTAAAATCACAACTGAGTAATCAACTAATATGCAATGAAAGAATAAACTAGGAAACAAAATTCTCATGCACAAGAACAACAATATTTTTGGGTATAAACCTCTGGAAAAAACCCCAGAGGGAAAACCAGTCCTAAGATGATTTTATTAACGTCAAATTTGGGCTCTCGTAACAGGGACAACGACCCACTAAGAGAATATACACTGCAGACAAATCTGGCAATGCATGTGTTGTTGTACGACCCTATACCAACATGTTTCCTGAGGTGTACACGCCTTTCCTTCAACAAACCCGTGTACATACATGATTATCTCCACTGAGGCCCACATACATGTATGAAAACTCTGTACTACAACTTTTGTACGGTGCTATGCTTTCCTCTAGCTTCTATCAGCTGAAACCCACCTGCGAATAAATATGTTATCTCTTCTCCTTGACATGTATGACCTCTAGATGAAATTCATTCTCCACCTATCCAAGATATTGAATCATGGTCCTTTGTGATCCAAGCCTCTCTACATCAACACTTAGAAGAAATATCTTCACCCAACCAGTGAGATATCCTCACTCTTGTGTAAGAAAAAGTCATTTGCTTCTACACTCCTCACACTAGAAAAAATCCTTCTTTTCTATCCTCGAACTTGACATATCACCAAAATTCTTGACCTTGATCTGTCATCAATGTCTCTCACAAGTGTATCTCACACAAGTGTCTTCCTCCTTCACCCTAGCCTTGCTTTTATAATCATGAGTTACAATCTAAACCTAATCTCCAAAGTGATTGATGGTTGAGATTACTTCTCACACCCACTTAAGATTTACATTCTTAGATTGCATGCTAATTACTTTTAGCACTTTCCTTAAATAACTCAATTCACTAATAAAAACACTTTTACTTTAATTATTCATTTTAACTAAAGTAAACTCAAGGAATGAAGGCTTTTGACGACTTCCACATGCACAACACATGTCAATGTAGGAGTACCTTCCTGATGCTACCACTAACATCAAAATGCCAATGAATATAAAGATCATATCAACCAAATTTCCACTTTAGAGAAAGGGCAGTTGAAAAAATACATTGTCGGCTAGGTCAATATCATGGATCATATGGACTAGTTGACTAGCAAAATGCAGAAATACACTCTATAATTTCACTACAGTAAACACGAGCTAAGTGTGCCAATGGACTAGAACAAATTCCCTTTTGGTGACATTTGTACTATATTTTTCAGCGAGTGGGTCAACTATGTGGATGGTCTTGTGATCCTGAGGACATCCATATCACATGAGCCATCATGACTCAAACTATTATTTATTTGTTTTAATCCATTGAGGTGGTGATCTCTTTTAGTTGTTAAATTTGTATAAATAAGTGGGTACATTGGATAGTAAGGACCTTTTGGATAGCAAACAAATTTTTGTTTATTGTAAATAAGAATTGTTTCTCCAGTTAATGGTGAAGCTCCACTAGGGCTTGGAGTTGATCTTGGAACCAATTGTGTGATATGTGATTGTTATGTGGATTATTCTACATTTGATCGTTCTTGCATCAATGTCTAGTAAGATATTTTGTTACCAAGATATCTTGCAAATGAATGCTACTTACATTGATTTCTCATCTTTTGTTTAGATATGCATGTTAATATACTTTGAATCTTGAGCTATGATGATCAACAAATTTAGAATTACTTATTTATAGTTGACGGTTCTTTAGCTATGTTATCTACATGAACATGTGATGAATGTTATATAGTCTTTCTAAATAATTATTTATAAGTGGAATATATGTATCATTTTATTTTTTATAAATGTAGAAAACCGTTGGAGAAGAAATCCCCTGTGCTTGTATTATTGATTTGGCTACAAAAGAAGTGTATGATCATTAGCTTTTTTGGTCAGTAGCTCAATAGCTCATTCTGTGTATGATCATTGTTATTCATATGTGTAGAGTACATGGTAAATGTAGCACTTTAGTTTTCTGACATGTAATAGATGACTCTATATATTTTCTTAGTTCAATTGGCCAATTTTTTAATATATTAATTAAATTAAATATTATGTGAAAACATGAATAAACCACATTTTTATAAAAAAAAAATGCACATTATTTTATGGTTGGGATTAAATAGAATGGAAAGTGATCTACTCTCCAACTAACTCCCAATTTATCCTCTCGTTTTATAATGGAAGAGATTAATCGGCTTCTTGTTGCAATCATAACCTACGCAAACTTCAATGAAATGTAAATAGTTGGGGCAAGAGATAGGATAATTACAAGCTTCCCTCGGAAGAAACCGTAAAACCAGAAAACATCGATATAAAATTAATAAAATAAGCTCCATCCTCATGACAATAAGTTTTTTATCTCAAGATGTCATTCCAACATCCCACTATAATAAATGTACTTATTACACCTCATAAAACATGAAATTCCAGTGTTGATCATCGAAATATTAATCCAACTAAATTTGCATTGTTTATGCCACCATCATTATGTCTCAATCAGTTAATTGACATCAGTGAAATTTGTGGAGAATGGAAACATATGAACAATACAAGGGAAGACTAGAAATGGATGTTAGTAACGAGACTTTTTCTTGGACACTCGCAAGACAAATGGACATCTGCAACAAAGGACAAATGGACATCCATGCACAACACTTCATCCAACTTTGATGAGAACCATGAACATTGTTCGATTCTCTGTGAGGATCCTCCTTTTGCACCTTTATCATCTTGATTTTCAGCATGGAAGTCATCATAAGATTTGGATAATGGCTAGTGAAAAGAAAATATAGCCAAGGGAAGTAGAGTTATTCCCCCAATGGTATTGTTGTTTGTTCCTCAGTGCAAGTGCCTTTGTATTTTTCTCACTTAACTTCATAGTATTCTAGGATACTTACAGGTTTGGCTTAGAAGCACTTTTCTTTCATTCAAATAAAAAAACACGCACTCCCACACATACTCTCTTGGGTCATCAAGCATCAAATTTTAGGTATGCCAAAGCATTTATGTTACTGTGAATTTCTCTTTGTCATTGTCGTGATAGAGTTTGTGAAAGATTATACTTTGGTTGTCACTTATTTGCAGGGTTACAACTTTGTATATAATTGCAAGAAGTGCTTAAATGATTAGGAAGTAAGGGAAGCATGGGCCTGAGGCATAAAACGGAAATTCAATGAGACACCCCCCATTATTGATGTATATTGTGACATGCATGAGTGTGCGTTGTCCATTTTCTACTTTGGGTTTTCATTTCACTCATTTTGAATATCTAAAAATTGAATAAAAAACAATATCTTCAGATGTAGCTACTCCTAACTTTCAAATATAAATGTAATGTGTGTATGTCTACCTTCAAATATCAATGCAATTTGTGTAGATCAGTGGTGAAAAATACAATTTATTCATACAAAATTAATCTAATGATTTATGTGTCATTTATAAAAGGGCATGTAATAGTGTTCAGTAACGACAGAATTGGTTTGGGCACCTTATCCATTGGGCCATATGGTCACAATAGGTCAGCCACCAATGTTTATTTTTTAGTTAATAGTCTCAATGCACATTTAACATACACAACCTTCTGTATGTTTTTAAAGGGAAAGCATTTGGGAAGAAATATAATTTTCTTAGTTAGTTGGAGTCCCAACTATGTCGCTGCCAATATTTTATGGAAAATTAAATGAGTTTAATGATGTTCCTATATCCATTATCTTCTCTCCTCACATCTAATCTCACATAATATCCCATTTGAGAATCATTCACAGAAGAAAAGCATAGCTACGAACTTGTTTAATACTGAAATGGGCATAAGGTATTATGCATGCTCTCCTAACTTCCAATAGCATGTTATATTTTTCTATAGAAAATGACCTAACAATGAATGAAAATGGCCAGGATGATCATCAATGAATGCACATAAAATTAATCATGGTGAGAATTATTATCATAAAACCATGAATATATGTACTTATATATATCAGTGACATGTATAAAGAAGGATGATATAAAAAATGTGTATACTACTCAATACGATACAATGATATCAAGTACTAATTCTAGTGTTGTGAAATTGTACTATGTGTTGTGGATTTCATATGCACGGTATCAGCTGGAGGTTGGGGATTTTGCTTGTTGCATAAGATATGGGAATCTAGGGTTTTCTGATCCAACATATATTCAGCCTCCAACAATAGCTGGGTCAAGTCTGGCGAACATCAGGGTGGATATATCAGTCATATTCGTTTCGAAAAATGATTCTTTCAACTAGTGTACCTTTATCTGGGACCCCTATTCGAAACCACCAAGACAAGTATAATGAGATTTGAGAAAACCAAGAATAAATGCTCAGGGCCAAATGAAACCATGTACTAGGAGGTCTTTCAAATGTTGGAAACATGTTTTTTCTTTGAATGCTGATATTTTACTCATGCTTTTAGTAATGATAATCTTAGAACTTGCAGAGTTGAGATGAGATAGAATGGAGTTACAGTGTTGACGACACTTGAACATCAAATTTAGGTACACCAAAGCATTTATGTTATTATGAATTTCCAGTTGTCATTGTGGAAATAGAGTTTTTGAACAATTATGTTTTTGTCATTGCAGAGGGAGGAGTAGAGATGGATGGGTGGGAAGATATATGGAGAGGTGCAAAGTGCTACGGGGGGTAAGACACCCGCTTTGAATTGAAACCACCTAATTTCTATAGAGATATGTTTTCAGCCAATGGACACTGGGAATTACTGAGCTCACGGGGATGATGAAGTCGATTCATAGAGTCAAAGCGTCGAGGCAATGAAGGTGTTGTGTCCCAACTTTGGCTCTAAACTAATTCCATGAACAATAAATAGGGATTGCTTATGAACTTACTTATGAGCTTACTTACCTAGGAAGTAAAGTAGTCAATAACAAATACACTGTATATGTTAAATTTACTGTAAAATTGAAGGAAAATAAATTATGTCTAAATGATAGTGGTAAATTTGATTTGACTCACCAACTATTTTGCAGAAGTCAAGTACACAATACAATAGTGTTTTCTGGGCAACAATGATAATCCATTAACGTCTTCTTGGTAAGAGTGATAATGCAATAATGTATCTTCTTGGTGAGAGTAATAATGAAATAGTGTTTTCTCTATAAAATGATTCCTTCTTACTACAATGATTCCTTCAACTAGAATGTGAATCTCTCTCTCCTCGAGATATTGCAGGTGGAAGGTTAGAACATATTGTTCCCTAGTGCACATATTGCAGGTGGAAGGCTAACTAATCAAATAGAAAACTAAAGGTTGTGTATGGGAATTGGACCAATGTTCATAGGTTGCTTATGGGCATAGGACCAGTCTTCAAGTGAGAAGAGAAATAGGGAGGAGGAGAGTGCGGGGGAGGGTAATCAACCACGAGGAAGAAATGGGGAGGGAATAGCATTCATAGAAATAGTGTTGGAAAGGAAAGGGACATGTAAGTGACCACGTGGGAGGGAAGTTGGCACCACAATAGTGCACCATATAAAGGGTTATGGATTATGAGTTATGCATTGAAAAACATTAAGTATTTAATGTTTGGAATTAATGCTAACGTGAAACTTAGCATTAATTCACCTTGCTTCTTACATATCTTGTTTAATATCCCATTTACTAAGTTTCAAGCCTCTCGTTTACTAAGTTTCAAGTAGCTTACCTCGAAATGAGGCCAAATAAGAACTCAACTTAAAACTTAGGATAAAAATATAAATGCGAGATGGAAATTTTTATGAAACTCTTAAAATTTTGGTTAAAATTGTTGGTATGCATGCGTGTATTAATAGAACCATGAAAAAATGATTACTATTAGTCCCTGCAACCTAAAGGGGAGGGACTAAAAAATGCATGAGACATTGTACGATATGTGGGATTGATAAAAATGCTAGGGGTTCATACTAAACAAAAGGCATACTAGGAGTTTAAAATGATTTTTTTTAATGACGAAAGAATTTGCTTAAAAGAGTGTATTTGTATATGTGTGTTTTTTATAAATTATAGTTTTCATTTTAATTCACATATTATAATAATAGTATTTTATATTATAATAACAATATTTTATATTATAATAACAATATTTTATATTATAATAACAGTATTTTATATTTTGGGTTTGGATTTAAGTATTTTTTAAAGATGGTAGAATTTATTTTAATTCAGATGTCAATTGATAATGAGGACATTTTTTTTTGTAAGCTATCTAATCTATATTATATTATTATCGGCAAAAATACATGCGTCTTGATGTTGGTATGCCACATGAGAAACTCGATTGGAAGGAAAACAATTTTTTCTTCGGGATTACTACCCGAGAAGTGTCAAAAAATATTGTCTTTGAGAGCTAAGTATTTATCGCAAAAAACTCTAAACCCTGTCAACTACATATGTAGAGTCTATCTGGTTCTTTTTAGCGTGTCTATAGTAACTATGAAGAAAATATAAATTTAAGAAATTAAACATGAGTAGTTAGGTGGACATTGTCCCTCGGAACCTATGGAATTCCCTCACTGGGGTTGTTGAATCTAATTTTTGTTTTCTTCTCCAACAGAAGGGTGACTTTTTGGTCCAACGCTTTGATTTGGAGTTGGATGTACTCCATCTACATTCAGATTTCGTTGTTGGTATCATGTATGTCTACCATTACCTTTCCCATGAGTTACTTCATATGATAGTACATATCTACAATTTTGTAGTATTTGGTCTCTTGTGACCGGGATGACCTTGTACCTAGGATCTAGACAATCATCTCTACATCAATTTATCTGTCCGACATCAAAATTATTTCCAGAGAGACATATGCCTCCATTATTTCTAACTTTGCAGGAATTTCAGGTAGGGTATGAATGGTGAATTTCTTTGTTTCCATTACTGCCTCTTGTTGAGCTCGAGGAAGTGACAATCATCATCATTGGTTCTTGCCTTTTCCCTTTGTCCCCCCTCTTACCATGTTGTCACTTCAGTTACCAATGTTGACTATGAGGTGAGAAGAGGATCTCCATGCAAGTGAAAGTCAACCACACCCTGAGTCGACGCTAATATATAGAATTGAAACATCACCGATCTATTGTTCATGCATCCCCTCTTTAAAACCTCGACCACCTCCCTCCATTGTAATGTAATACCCCCCATGCTGGCCTACCTTCAAATTCACTCTTGTTTGAATTCCTTCTCATTTGACCGATTACCTCGGTTTTTGGCCTTTGTTGAAAATGACCAGGAATGGTTGTTATCTACAGTCCAGCTCGAGTACGACCAATCTTAGCTTTGCTCTGCATTAACATCTCCCTTTTGCACTACTCATTGTGTCAATTGTGACCATTACTCTACTACAAACCTCGCGCATGTGCCAACTTTTCCAAATTGAATTCCAAACTGTCATATTAAAGTTTAACATGAGGGGGGATTGGAAATTGAGTCAAGAGGAGCATTGGGGCTAATGTCGACCCGACACATGGTCTCCACTAGCCATGGGGTTGGCGCATTGTTGTTTTTGGTCCCCTGAATAGGGGGATAATGAGAGAATTTATCATTAACTTTTATTCTTAAATGTGAGTTGACTCATCATCATTATTTAAGGAAAATCATATCATATGAAATCACTTGTTGATGATTCATAAGGGGGTAGACTTTCACTCCTACAAAATTCCTCTAGATCTTGAACCATTAACATATTTCCACTTCCACCTGTTCAAGAAAAACAAATTCTTAGTGTATCATAATATTAAAATATTATTTTTATTAAAATATAAATAATTTATAAAGTTAAAAATATATTAATGTATTAAATATCTTATTAGAATTTTTAAAAATAAGAAATGTTAATATATAACATCATAAGTTTCGTATTTGGATAATTGTATCTATTTTAAAATGTTATTTTACAAAATTAAAATATAAATATTATTATTAAATTTAACATTAATATTGATATTAATAATGTGAAATAAATTATAAGTTTTAAAAATATTGATTTAGTTAAACAAAACAAAATAAATTATATAATATTAATGTTAAAAAAAAAACATTCTTAATTAATTAGAATAAGATTTTTTTTTATTATAAATAATAAAAATAATATATATATATATATATATGAAATTTTATATTAATGTTGAAAAAACATATTTTAGGGGTAGGCATGAGCGGGTGGGAGTCTTCATGATCCTAGAGGGAAAAGATTGAGCATTGTGCTTGGGGATTAGGGGTCAAACAATTAGGAAAAAGCTTACTCATTGTGGTGTGTGGTGTGGGCTCAAACTAGCCAAAATATTAGGAATCAAGGATTTGTTGGTCTTTGGGGATTCATTGATAATTATCACAACAGTTATAAATCAATCTAATCTTGGAGGGATCAATCTTCAAGGCATCATTGTGAGAATCAAATAGGTCATGTCCCAGTTTGACAAGGTTGAGCTCTTCCACATATTAAGAGAATTCAATAGTGAGGCAAATGTGTGGGAAAAATATGCCACCACATTAAACTCCAAAGTCATCATGGAAAATGGGGATTTTCTTCAAGCCACTATCCCTTAACCTTATGACGATGGGAAACATTACAAATCTAACCACCTCTCTACATTAATCAATGCTTGTCTAATCCAATGAGTGTACCACAAGGTCACACAAATAAAGCAACTGGCGGAGAGAACACTTGAGTGAGCTAGCCCAGGTGCCCATTTACTCCTGTGGGATTTTCTTGTGGTCTTTCAAGGCGGAAGTATGACAAGGGATGATAAATTTGGGATAGTTCCGACAAGGGTCTCTATGAATTTTTGTTTCAGAGAAGAAGTCTAGTGGATTTGGGGTTCAGATCAATGAGGAGAGGACTTTTGGATGTGCATCGATGCATGAAATTGAGGCACGCTAGACCACTTTGGTGTTGTTCGGTGGTAGATAGAGTAGACTGTCCTGGGGTTTCTTTGGAATCATGTTGTTGGTAAACTGAAACTTAAGAATTCTTGGGATTTTACTTTTGATTTTGCTGGTCTAAATTTCTGCAAGGGGGTAGGTCCAACCTATGGTTTCGTAGGAATTAGGGAGTTCTTTGTTCTGCATTGTCATGGGTTTGTATGCAAAGGGTTGGGATAGTCTGCTAGGAAGCTCAATTGGATTGTGATGGACAGTGATGACCTTTGTGAGATTAAAAAGTCATTGCACATGCACAAGGAGGTCACCTAGAAAAACAACAATGTCATAATGGTTCTCTCCTCCAAGGTAGTATAATTGGAACATACTTGTGCCACTCAAGTGTCAATCACTTGAGCCTTCTCCTTCCACTCCTTCCACAAAAATGCCAGATTGATACTCTAGAAGCATAATATGGTATATTGTGAGTATTGATTGCCTCACAATGGATAATGAACCTCTCTTTGGCCTGAAACAATCAAGGAATTCAAAGCTCTATTCATGGAGAAGGAAATGAGGTAGAGATTCTCTTTCAAAATATGGAGCCAATGGACATTGAAGGTGTAGGCATCCAATACACTTGTGAGGAGCAAGAAGATCAGAAAAACATGTAAGTTTAATACACGATGAATGTTTTTTAAAGTGAAATGTATTTTAAATCATTATATTAGGCCAACATTCTCTAGGAAAACTTGAAACTCTCCTCTAGTGTATTTTTTTTTCTATAAACTTATGTATTATAATTTTTTTATATTGAGAAATCTAAAAATAATAAATATACATATTGTTAACCTCAATACAACATTATTTATTTATTTATTTATATATATAAATATAATTTCAATTATGATAAAAAAACACACTTATTAAACTTTTTTGATAACCCAAAAGAAAATTGTATATGTAATGTGATGCAAGGATGGTGTGCCGAACTGAGGGATTTCCAACGGGAAGCTGCGATTTCCACGTCGCCATCAGAAAGTGCTACTGCTACAAGCCCTGCCCTTGATATCTAACTTATTATGGTATAATTACGCCGAAAGGTACACCTATTGACAATGGGCAGATTTAATAGGGGTTTAGTGCTTAATAAGTTTTCTATGGACATGATTAAATATGGTTGGAATATTCTTAGTAGTCACACAAAATAAATGGTTGTGATTTCAATGATTAACTTCCTAGCTATTATAAAGACATCCGTTTATGTGTTTACTTTTTTACATTTACCTAATCATATTTAAAAATTACTTTGATAGCTATTTTTTTACATTTACCTAATCATATTTAAAAATTACTTTGATAGCTAATTGATTGCCACGTAAGTGATTAAGAAATTAAAATATTAACACCAGATAAATGAAGCTCAACCATTTATTTGTTAATCAACAATAAAATTTAATATATTCTTTTAATGATTAGTTTCATCTTATCATCCTTTCGACGTTAACCAGCAGCTATTTAGCTGTTGTGCTAATAATACCTACTTTTGGTTTGAGTGACTTTAGAATCTTGAACACTTAACACAAATATATTTGAGTACCAATGCTTAACTAATGATGCTATAATAATACCCACTTTTTAGAACCAAATATGACAACGAAATTTCAATCTCACTGTTTACCTAAACCTAAGAAGAATATTGGGTAGATATCCTTGGATTAAAACTATAACAGTAATCTAGCAGATCACTTTACTGTTCCTCTATTGTTTCTTATGAGGAGGCCATCATATGTTCAACCATTAATTTGCCACCACGTTATCCTCCAAATTGTGTCAATTTTTTTTTTTTTTAATAATTGATTCTACTAAAAAAAAATTAGTTTTAATGTTGATATGCTTAAACCCTTATCTGTTATGATTTTATTGTTGATATGCTTAAACCCTGTTATGATTTTAATGTTAACACCTTACTTGCATGTTTAATTTTTTTTATTTTAATAATACATTTTAATTAAAATATTACAATATCAACCTGAAATTATTCTATTCTTTACTTCTGTGTACAGTTATTATTCAATTTTTAACTTTATGAAACTTTTTTATTCTTCTAGTTTATTACATAAAATTTTGATTCCATCTCGTTTATATATTTATATAGTAACGTATTTGTTAGGAACATGTATATGCCCTTAGTAATTGAAAATGATGGATCATAGTCTCTATTGGGACTATTATCCCCTTCCACTCCCAACCTCTAAATAGATCTAGGAAGTTTAAGAATGGGACTATTATCCCCTTCCACTCCCAACCTCTAAATAGATCTAGGAAGTTTAAGAATGGTTGAAATTATTTAACCTCCAAAAATATTTAGAGAGTTAGAGAATGGTCAAAACTATTTTTTTAACATAATGTGTTTTCTATTAGTTAAAAGTGGCGACATTATTTATACTATGAGAGTTTAAGGAGAGTATTCTATCCTCCATAAGAGTCTTAAACAAATTTGGAAAATTACTTATAATGAACAAACCCCAATTTCTCGTGTCAATGGTAACCTATATTGTTTAACAAATTGTCTTAATAATAATGCATAGTGGAAAAATACAAATATGTCAAAATATAAAGAGAGTATGACCCATTATGGGAACTATCTATCGTTTCCATGTAGATAGAGGAACCTAAGGGTTTTGGGTCTTCATAAGTGAGCTCCAACTTGGAGTGAGGAGAAATCAACATTGGTGTAGGGAAGTTGACAAATGAAGAGAGATAAATAATGATGTCACCCATTGTGCCCTGCTTTTCCCCTAGAGACAACATAAAGTAGTTTTTCTTCTATCTCTAAAGTCCTCAGAGGTTGACTTCACATGTGGATATCATGCAATCCCATAGAATTGATTATTGGCCTATTATAAGCATGCGACCAGAGTAGCATGAGAGGCCTTAGATTAGGCATTCTTTATGGTCTTCTCACACTGCCTCAACCCTTTCTAAACATCTTTTATTCTACAACCATGTAGCACTTATAATAGGATTGTTCTATTGAAACTTGAGATAGATATGAAGGACCTTTTTTCCCATAAAACCAATTGGGAAGCTTGCTACAAGGGTGACCCCTGAATTCATTTTCCTCCCTTGTCTTCCTCCTATTACTTAACTCAACTACCCTCTCAAGATCCAAAACAAAGAAACTTGATATGAGCATAGGGTGATGGAGGCCAATGTTGAGACTAGAAAGTGCTATAAGTAGGAAAAGAAACCTCCAAAGAAATCTACCTTGAATTAAACCTCCCAAATCCAAAAACTAGAACTGAATTCACTAGATACATAATTCCAAGAAGCCATGCCAATACATCAGCCTGAATTGACCTAAGGAAAAAAGTAGGGCTAAATAGAGGTCCTCTATAGAGACACAGAAGAAAGATGATATAACTAGGGGGGATGAGATACATTGCACCCTCCCCAACACACATGTGATAATTAAATATTCTAGGGTGGTGAAGCAATGGGAGTTAATTTCCCCCCCATTTCATAAATATTGATGTGATGGGGGTGGGTGGCATAACCTC
>ML784144.1:388537-414202 GCA_009831015.1 Picea engelmannii | reverse complement strand
ATATATATATATATATATATATAATTGTATCTAGGCTCACATTCCCCTAGAGGGTGGGTGGTATAAACTCGAAATTTGTTATATCCACCTCCCTCCCTTGTAATGTTAATGTTCCTTCTTACAAAAGGATCCCTATATGTTTCATCCTATTAGCCTCAGAATTGTTATCTTTAAGCACATTATAGAAGGAGGCCTCTATTGTTTTAGTAAAAGATTTAATTCATTGAATTAATTTGTTGATGGAGATTGAGGTGATACCCTATTACTGCTCAACACATTTATGGTTAGGGTTATCCTTGATAATTAAGATCTCCCCAATTGTGCAAGGGTTTAATATTCTCATAACTTGGAATGGTTCCAATACTTTTTCCTCATTGTTTGTGGCTACACCATTTCCCCATATATGGGGTACTTCTTTTCTTCCTCTAGAATCAAATATAACCCACCCTACCTCCCCCTCCCCTCAACACACCTTCCACCCCTTTGGTTAAACCAATTACTCTAGGGGTGGAAAGTGCGAGGGGGATTCCTTTTTATCCTTGAGTGAATATAGAATGTGATTTTGCATGGGGATTTGGGAAAGTGACAAATGATGAGGTAGAGGAAGTATTCCTATATCAAGGACTTCACACTATCTTGAATCAAGGAATTAGAGAAATCACCATTCTCAGTGATTCCTCCATAGGTATTCGATCTTTGCTCAAAGATTCAATTTTCCAAGCCCCATGATTAAGAATAGTAATACTCAAAATACAAGGGCTAGTAGAGCACTATCCTTCAATATCCTACCTTCATATATTGAGATTATTGAATCAAAGAGCATACATTGTTTCTAACTTTGGAGCCTAGATGGAAGAATTGTCATTTAGCATCAATGGAGAACATCATGTCTTTGCACCTCTCTCATGAGGATAATGGATCTCTCTTTTATGCTTTTAATTGGTGTGATGAAAATAAAATGGGGGATTTATATTTATTACAACCCAAAATTTGAGCTCTATAGGTAGTATGACCATATCAATCCATTGAAATCACATCCCCGGTCAAGCAATAATTTTGAAAACAATATTGAGGGATGGATAGTACACTTGGCATCAAAGGTGGATAGAATTAATAAAGGTTCATACATTTTGACCAATGATATATTGTATCTCATGCATGCCAACGTTGGGTTCAAGCTTGGTGGTCTAAATGTGAGACGTAGTGCTTTTGGCCCTCACCCTCCATCATTAGTTATTGGTTTCCAGTGTTCTCGCATGCCCTTCATTCTAGTTTACAGGTTTTGTGTAGGATTCCTTGCCTTCATGGAGCAGTGTCAGAATAGGTGTTGCACCTATTCTAAGCTCATTAGAAGTCATAGGCTTATTTGGTTGTTTGAAAGGGGCTTAAGGGAAATCATTCATGCATTTGTAGACCTAACTCTTTAGTGCAAAATTTGGGTTCAATTAGGAGAAGAGTGACGGGTCTATCCATTGTAGATCACAAGGTCCATCTTTGATCCATTTTGACCATATTTTGTACCTCATAAACCTCTCTTTGACTGTGATTAATATAAGTATATGGTTTTGTGAAATTTACTAATGAACAGAATGTATTGAATAATAAAATGTGTGTTGTATTTTATTTTATCTCACTTTCATGGTTTTATGGATATCTACATGTTACACTAACCCATGTTCCAATTAGGTCGAATCAAGGGAGGATTCCTACTCCAACATGGCATGATGAAAAAGGGGGATTGTGTCCCTTCATCCTCCTCCAAAGGATGATGAGCCTTCAAGATACCACATCTAGCATATTCCACTTGAACTACTTACTCAAGGAAGGAAATATATTAAGGGATTTTATCCCTGGAACTTAGGACCTTGGTTATAGGGATCCTGGAGACATGATCCCTTCAATCAATGAGTGATTTAAGGGCCGATTGATGTAACCTTTTAATATAAGTAGAAGGTAGGGGTTTTCCCTATGGAGTTAGTCATTCGCATGAAGCAATTTTTATTTTTGAAGAACTCGAGATTCCTTGAGACGTATTTCCGTTTATGAGATTATATGCTAATGAAGAATTTTCACTTTTAGACTTATTTCCATTAGTATTTAAGGTTCCTTGTAGAAGCCTTGAGCATATCCCACACAAGGTTGCACAAGGAACCTCTATAATTTTATTTCATTTCCTTTTCTTTCAACATTATCTAGTTTGTTTTACTCATAGGGTATGTTGTGCACTACTCTTGTATTTCTTGTACCAGTAATTTATTTCCTATATTAGCATTGCATTTCTTGTAGAAACATTTCCTTGGTTCATTTCCTTTAGTACGCATCTTGATATGTTATTTTACTTATATTATATGTTGAGCATGAAATTCTTCATTTCCTGTAGCAACATTAAAATTCTTGTAGCAGCATTATAGTTCCTATACTAGCACTCTATTTCATGTAGTATAATTTCCATCACATTGTTTTAGGTAGCTTTATGATATTGTTCCATCATCAATAGAGTTATGTTAGCCATGGATTGCTTAATCCTTATTTCATAATGGATTATTTTGATTTTCTATGATTTACTTCAGTTATTGCTTAATAGAATAAGTACTATAGGATTTTATTTGTTTTCAATAGAACAAATTAGGTAAATGCAACTTTTTCTTCCAAGCAAGTCATTTCTCTATTTTGGATCAACAACCTAAATCGACTCACCTAGATTTGCAGTGTTGCATTATTCTTTTTCCAGTCTTTCACCTTAGCTCTCATTGTTGTCAAGATAAGTAGGGATGGGTCACTAGTTATATAATCCATTTATTTATGTTTTGCAACTTTCCTTTCAAATAGTTTACATATTTCCTTCCAAATAGATTGCATATTTCTTTTCAAGTAATTTACATCTTTCTCCTCGATATAATGTCATCTTCCCTTTTTGTACTCTAGGATTGATTTTTAGTTATTTTTCCCTAGTGAAGTGTCCTTTGTAGTCCTTACATAGACATGGTTTTCCTTTGTAGGTAGAAGCATGTATATGGAGTTTTCACATATAGTGCATAGTGCCTCTCAAGTTTGTACAAACCCCATGTTTAAATTTAAAGTTGTAAGTTGAGGAGTGCAACATTGTTGTTTTTATTCTTTGACCCATCACTACTTTTGGCACCATTGCTAGGGAGGTGCTAAAAAATGCTACCTTTTCTTGCCAGTTGAATGAGTTGATTTCTTTCCAAAGAATTTCTCATGTTCTGCAACTTTCGCCACCATCTTGTCAAATGTGTTGGATTTCATTTAACCATTTTCTTGTAGCGATTCAAGGTAGTGAGAATATGTAGGGTAGAGGGCCTTAATGAAGGATGTGAGAGGGAGATTTATCTTCACTCAAGTGGACTCAATTTCATGCATTATGGATTTGATTTCTAAATCTAAATCCATAGGGTCATCATTCTTCAACTTTAGGTTAAAGAGCTTCACCATTAGTTGTATGAGTTCTAGTTCAAAGTGTGTGTCATACAAGTCATTCAATCTCTTCAAATCATTATAGGATTCGTTAATAGAAGCAATATGACGAATCACCTCTTCACTTATTGTTCCAGGGATCACATCATATGATTTCTGTCCATATGGCACGTTCTTTGTTTGACACAAGGGACAACAAGTTCCTTTGCAGCTAAGGAAGATAGAGCACATTATGCAAAACAAAATATGGGAATCCAGGAAAATTAAGTCTGATGGTGCCCATTCCTGAAGGTTTGAGACTCAACTTATCTACAAAATATATTATGACATCTACATTATCATTGATGTCTTCGAAGAAGTCTCTTCGGAATTCCATGTGGGAGGTTGCACCTCTTTCAAGAAACCATGCATCTCTCCAAGGAGTATATGAAGTGTTAAATAAATCTTCAGTTACTTCTTTATTTAAATGGGAAACAATGTAATGAGCAGATTCAAGTGGATTTCATTTTGTTTGTTCTAAAGGTTTACCTCTTTCCTCTTTCTTATTCTCTTTGTTTTTTTTTATCTTATCCCATGGAACTCTATAGTCATCTACTGCATGTGACCCATTATTTTTGCAACGAGTTTAGTGAATATTGGATCTATCACCTTGGTTGTGTCTACCCCCTACCTTTGAAAGTGTTTCTTCCACGTCCTATTTTTCATAATGTGTTATATCTTCTTGAGTTGCAAATCAACTTGTTGTCCCTTGTGCACATCTGACAACAAGGCCACTCTATTCATATGTCCAGTGGAAAAGTTGAAATAGAGAAGGATTATGACAACATGGTTGGCATGACCGTAATGGAAGATGGAAGACTACTGAAGTTGAATGGTTAAATGTCATTACGGTGAATGTATAATGTCATCTAATATTTTGTGCCATGATAGATTTGACCATCTTAATTATGACAATCTTTGTTTGTTGAGAAAGAATGGTGTTTCTAGTTTGCCTACTATTCCTAGGAAATTGAAGCAATGTGATGTTTCTATCCTTGGAAAGAATAAAAAACAACCATTTCATGATGCTACTTCCAAAGCATGTAGAAAACTTAAATTGATTCATTCTTATTTGTGTGGCCCTATGCGTGTTCCTTATGCAAATGGAAATAAATATATCATGTATTTTATTGATGATTACACTAGGATGTGTTGGGTGTACTTGTTAAAAGATAAATCACAATATTTTGAAACATTTAAAAATTTTCATGTATGGATTCAAAATAAAGCTCGATCTCATATTGGCTCTCTTCACACTAATAATGGAAAATAATATACATCTACTAAATATGAAATCTACCTTCACCAACATGGGATCAAGCATCAAACCATGGTTCCATACAATCCTCAACAAAACGGTGTAGTTGAAAGAATAAATAGGACACTCCTAAATATGGTTCATTCCATAATGTTTTTCAAGAATGTAAAATTGATTTTTTGGATTGATGCGGTTCTATGTGCATTTTATGTGAAAAACGGGTGTCCATATCATGTTCTTAAAAGTACGACTCCTTATGAAATGTGGTATGAGTGCATTCCTTTTGTAAGGAATTTTAGGGTCATCGGTTCCACCTGTTATGCCTTGATTCCTAAGGAGAAAAGAAGCAATCTTGATGCAAGGAGTCAGCAGTGCATCTTCTTGGGGTACTCAAATACCACCAAGGGATATCGTCTTTACAATGAGACAAACAAGAAATTCATCCTTTCCAGAGATGTAACCTTTATTGAATCCTTCAAGAAGACAAAATTGTTTAGAGGCAACTTGATCATCTAGACATATTCACTTGTGTAAAGACATATCATGAATTTGATGATAAGATTCCACATCTCGAAGGGGGGATCCCTATCTTGAGTCAATCTCTAGAATATCCTTTTGAAGCATCATTTTTCCCACATGAATAAGTTCTCGCCACTTCATTAGAACCTGAAGTTCATTTGGATAATATGATCGAGAGGATTGAAAATATGAGGCTTGATGAGAACTTAACACCATCTTGATCAACTGAGCAACTTGGACCATCTCATAAATGTCCACCAAAATGGCTCACAAAAACACTTAAAAGTTTTTATCCTAATGAGGTTGGAAAGAAAGGAATCATAATTTCCCCAACACAAGATGGAGGTAATGAAGATAATTCAAACTTAGGTGATGTATATGACATGGTATTTCATGATTGTGAGTTGAGTTTATCTACTAACCTTGAACCGAATTCCTTTAAAGAAGCCAATTCTCATGATGAATGGAAAGAATCCATGTAGAAGGAATATGATTCTCTTATCAAGAATGGGACATGGAAGTTGGTGGATCCTCCGTTTGGAACCAAACCAATCAGCTGCAAGTGGGTATTCAAGAAAAAGTACAGATCATATGGCTCACTTGAAAAGCACAAAACAAGGCTCATGGAAAAAGGATTTGGATAGAAAGAAGGTGTTGATTATGAGGAGACTTTTTGCCTCAGAACAAAATGGGCTACCATTTGTACTCTATTTTCCATGGAAGCACATAATGGATGGAAAATTCATCAAATGGATGTGAAGACTATGCTCTTAAATGGAGACTTTAAAGATAATGTTTTCATGTCTCAGCCAAAAGGCTTTTTTATGAAGGCACAATAAAATAAGGTATGCAAGCTCATTAAATCCTCATATGGCTTGAAACAAACACCTAAAGCATGGTATGAAAAGTTAACTGAGCATCTTCTGAAATTGAATTTCAATCATTTCAATCTTGACGATGCAACTTTGTTTGTCAAGAAAGTTGGAAAAAATGTCGTATATCTTGTAGTATGTGTAGATGATCTATTAATAACAGGGAATAATGAAAACTACATTGCATCCATAAAGAAAGAGTTAAAGAAAGGTTTCGAGATCACGGATTTGGGAAATCTTCACTACTATTTTGGCATTGAGGTGATTCAAAATACAAGGTACATATTCATCTCCCATAAGAAGTACATTGGAGAACTGTTGAACAAGTTTGGCATGGTTGAATGCAATCTTATTTCTACTCCAATGGAACAAAATTTGAAACTCACATCAAAAGAAGGGAATGAATTTGAGGATGCAACCAAGTATAGGCAGCTTGTGGGAAGTCTTATCTATCTTACTACCACTAGAATAGACATTTGATTTGTTGTTTGGATTCTTTCCTATTTCATGCAAAATCCTTGTGAAATGCATTGGTCTTCTACAAAAAAAATTCTAAAATACTGGAAGGGAACTCAAGATTTTGGACTTGGGTACTCTAAGGTGGATGACTTCAACCTGATTGGATATTTTGATTCAGAATTTGTTGGGGATAAGGAAAACGGAGTGTAAAATACATGTTATCTCACGAGTCTTGGATTAGCAGCTATCTCTTGGAGATCACGCAAACAATTAGTTCCAACAGATTCCACAATAGAGGAAGAACGTGTAGTAGTTTCAAAAGCAACAAAGGAGATTGTGTGGCTCAAGAAAATACTTGAATATTTGCAGGAGAAACAAGTGAATTCTACTCATCTTCTAGTTGACATTACTAATGCATTAAAGTTGGCCAAGAATCTCAGATTCCATAATCGAACAAAGAACATCAACACAAAGTATCACCTGATTCGATATCATGTAGAGGCCAAGACTATTCACTTTAGAAATTGTTCCACAAATGAGAAAATTGTAGACGTCTTCACTAGAGCACTTGGAAGAGAAAAAAATGAAAAGTTCAAAATGATCCTTGGACTCACAAACACCCATTTGGATTAAAGGGGGGAGTGCTAGACATGTAATCCTTGGGATCACATTATTGTAATATTAATGTAAATATGAAGATTCGTAGGTGATGGGAAGAGTCACAATACCAACAATCATTTTGATTGTATTTATTCACCACTCATGTTAATGCAAATCACAACAGTGGAGTTATGAGTTCTACCAATGCCTAGCCTCACAGTTTTTATTTTCAAAAAGAATAAAAACATTTTTATATTGCATGCATTTCATCCATATATCAAGAAAAGGATAAATGACTTAAATTTGATTGCATTTTTGCTTGTTTCTCAATATCTTTAGAATACATGCCTCAACCTAGAGATCAATTTGGAAAAAAAATTCCAAAATACCCCATTATTGGAACAAGACCGAGCAATGAAGAATAACAAGAAGTTGATTGTGAGGCATCCATCCAAGAGGATACATAAATTTTTGTGTAATTCTTAGAGGAAGAAGCAAGAAATTTTGCAAATCTATCAAAAGAAGAAGAAGGATTGCCATCTAAACACACAATGGTTGATGATGGAGACCAATCTAAAGTCTTTTAGTTTTTCATCTGAGAAAACAATGGGGAAACCAAGATGAATAACATTAATCCTTCTGCTCGTCCTCACTTCCATGGCCTTACTGCATAAGACCCTAATACTTTGTTATTTGGGTTTGTTTTTGTTTGTAGGACTTATGACTACACATCATATGATCAAAAGATAAATATTTTTCCCTCTACATTGAAGGAATCAACCTTGAGATGGTTCATGAGCCTAGAAGGAAACATCATTAGTAGCTAGGAAAAAATGAAACAAACTTTCATTGACAATTATAGGGACTACTACAAAGTAAGGGATACAAGAGATGAGATCTTCTTAATGATCCAAGGAAAGAATGAATCCTTGGAAGACTATGAGGAAATATTTCAACTTAGCTACCACAGAGCTCACAACTATACATTGGATGGAAACTCACTAAAACTTGTCTTGTAACACCCCCAACCACCAACAGGCTGGGAAATGTCAGTTCTTGGGAGTCTCTCTTAGCTCTGATACCATTTTGTAATGCCCCCATGTTGATATTATGGTATATGCAGGAGGTATTTACCTCCACGTGTAAACCTAACGAGAATAGAATATTTCGGGAAGCAAGAAGAAACCCTAATGAGTTGGATAATAAATATAGAAGACAAGTCGGCTCAAGAGGATAATTTGTATTAGGTTATTAGCCTCCAAGAGAAGAAGCCGGCTAGAAGAAATATTATATACTAAGTAAATAGGCACCCAAAATGAGAAGTCATCCCAAGCAGTTAGTCAGAATTAGTATAAATACAGGAGGCTAGTCTTCATTCTGGCAAGCATTCTCAGAATTGCAGAGCTCACTTGTGCGCACTACAATTAGCCAGTTTGTGCACAAGTTTGGAGGAGAAGTTGTCGTTGCAGCTACTGCAGCTAGCAGATTACATTTTGGCTTGGACTATCTATTGGTTATGGTTTGGACTATCTGATCAGATCTTGTTTGGTGCGCTATCCTTGGAGAAAGGTGTGCTACCCTTTGTCTGGATATCTAGCCTAGGGTTTTCTTCCAGAGTGATTCTCTGTCAAGGTTAAGGTGCTCGAAGGGTGTCTTTGGCCTATGGTTGGGTGACAATAGTGATATTTTCTATGGTAAAATGAGCACATCCATTATATCCTAACAGGTTATGGGCCCACACCTCCTTCATTCAGTTTAACCACTGGAAGGGAGCATAGCCATAAGGATATTAAGCTCGTTGAAGAACTACCATTAGGGTTTCTAGTAGGAGTAGTCACCAAAGCACTGCAGCTAGGGTTACTAGCAGTTGCAGAAACCCTAACCCTCTCGTAGAGGCACCTTAAGTGAAGGGATTGACCTAATTTCTGGATAGACTAGTGCGAGTTTTTGGTCAAATCTAGGGTTGACCAAGTCAAAGCAGCCATGAATTACTCTATGAAGTCAGAAAACAAGTTATATGGAGCTTCTAACTTCAGAGCATGGAAGACAAGGATTGACCTCATCCTTGCCAAGAATAAAGTGTTGGATATCGTGAAAGGAAAGATCGTGGAACCAGAGTTTGAAGAAGGAAAAGAGAAGGAACCGTAGAACGTTGCAGTTATGGAGAAGTTCAAAGACAGTGATATCATTTCCATGAGTATCATAGTGGAATCTATAAAAGACCACTTGATACCCTACATCTCCCATCTTGACTTATTGAAGAAGATGTATGATTCCCTAACAAGCATCTTCTCAGTCAGAAACATTGGACAAGTAATGGGTCTGAAGAATGAGCTACGTGACATGATGATGAATGATGATGACAACATAACATCATACTTTGTGAAAATATCTCAGTTAAGAGATCAACTACAATCTATTGAAGATATCATTTCAGAGAAGGAATTAGTAAACATAGTACTCAATGATCTTTCCAAGACGTGGGATGCATTTGCTGCAAGCATGAACACAAGGAAGGAGTATCCTACATTTGAAGAACTATGTAATTGTTGTGCTCAAGAAGAATCAAGGATCAGTGAAAAATAGAAACCCCAAAAGAAGTACGATGATCAAGCCTTCACAACAAGGTTCAAGGATTTGAGGAACAAAAATAAGTTTGGCTCCAGGAAGAAAACAAATCAAGAGAAAGATATGTCAAGGATACAATGCTTCAATTGTCAAAAGTATGGTCACTACAAGAATCATTGTCCTGAGTTAAAGAAAAGGAAGGAAACACACGAAGCATCAATTGTCGAAGAAAGGGAACCCTCAAAGAAAACCAAGCAGGACAAAACATACTTCTTCTTCTAATAAGATAATATGTTTTCGGTACATATCTTGCATATCTATTTCTTAGAAGATAATATGTTCAAAGAGAAACTATGCTTATGGAATAACAACAAGATAAGGACTGATATAATGATGACTATAGGACAAGATGCAAGATAAGTTGAAATCAAAAAGAAACCTAGAAGAAGTAAAGATAGAAAGAAGTCAACAATCAAGAGGAAATTGGAAAAATATTTGTGACACTTTACAAAAGGAAATAAGGATGTAGACAAAATCCTGGACTCTCTTAGATGGAGAGATCCAATTATATATTACCAAAAGAAGAGCATGCATTCATACATGAATCAAGGATTAGGAGGGAGCTAATCCTATGATCCATTAAAGGTGATAAAGTATATATCCATGGTAGCAGCCATGAAAAGCAATACGTACTCAGTTTGACCTTAGAAGAAGTCTTCTTCGAAAAGAAGCCTTAAAGAATCCTTGGTTATCCATCCACATCCATGATCCTACTATGAAAGGAAGAAGCTAGAATCTTCAGAGAATGGAATCTATAGAAAACTCCATGTACCCAATATCTAAAGAGAAACATGAGGGAGAACATGAAGATTCCAAGAAAGAAAGAAAATTCAGAACAACCCGTCATTGTATCGAGAATCAAAATATTACCAGCTTTATATGAACTCACTAAAAGAAATCAAGCATATGTACTGAAAGTTGTGATGAATGTAAGCATTGCGAGATACATAACTAGAGGTTATCCTAGATGGATGGAAAATACTATGATGATTACTTGTTCCAGTAAACCATATATATCTCTACATGAGCCATTATATCATCCACAATGTCCATAGGTTGGATTTGACATCAGATGAATCAAAATACTATTCTCCAGAATAATTGAACAAAGAGCATATGTAGATCAACCTCAATGCTTTGAGGTATACCAAAAAGAGACCCTTGTATGCAGATGGAATAAGACAACTTGGTGGAGAACCTCCAATTCACAACATAAGCGTGGTAAATACCTTATATAATATAGATATTGTATCGGAATAATTACTTAGAAGATCAAGATGATGCATTGCCAATCCATGACAAATATCTCATGATGACAGAAGAAGTGCCACATGGATATGTTCCAGTTTGACCCTTTCCATGATGTTATGAGCTAATAGGGAACAAAAGATGAATCCAATAATGACACACTATATTGATCAGAGCTATATGAAGCCTTCAGAGAAAACCAAATTTCTAGAAAGACCAAAGTACTTTGAGATCAAGCATTGCATTCTCCATGATGAAGTCCAAAAAAGAGAAATGGTTCTCCAATATATATATATCCCCACAGATGAGAAAATAAGCAGACATTTTGGTAAAGCCTCTGTCCAAGATGAAAGAGTTTGCATAGTCAAGCTAGAGCTCATGGAGACGACTTCCCTATTGAAAAAGGAATATATGAATCCCAGGTTGGGAGGGAGCATTGATGTGTTATTGATTTATGGACAGTCATTTTTCATTTTAAAAAATGGTCAAGGATGAGCAGTTCCTTTCCAGTTTGGAAAGTGGTTTGAGATTTCTGACGGACATGCATTTTCCAGTTCGGAAAATGGTCCAGATCGAATGGTCATTTTTGTAATGAAAATGGTTCGATGGATTTTTGATGTACCATAGAAAACGATTTCCCATTGTGGTTAGCATGGGGAATGGTCTAGGAAAATCTATCTTCTTAATGGTTAATCAAGAAGACTGGTCCGCCTCGTCGGACAGTCATTCTTTCGAAGCTCACAGTTGTGAGCAGTTTCAAAGAATGGTCCATTTTGGAGGTTGGTGCAGGACAGTCATTTCCTTAGGAAATGGTTTGGACAGTCATTCCCTAGGGCAGATTCATTCTCTCCAGGTTTCACTTTGTTTAGTGCCGAAGGAATGGCCTAGATAGGTGAATGGTCCAGGTTCAGCAATCAGGACAAGCATTTCTTAGGGCAGACTCATTCTCTCTAGGTTACACTTTGTTTAGTGTTGGAGGAATGGCCTAGGGTGGGGAATGGTCCAGGCTCAGAAATCAGGACAATTATTCTTCCTTGCTTGAGAAGAATAGTCTAGATATCTCATCATTGATGTTTGACCTTCTGAGGGTAGACTCTCTTCCAGATCTCATAGATGTGAGTGGAAGAATGGCCCAGATGATTCAGTTTATATCATAACATTGTTTCTGTGCAGGTTGATATCAGATGATTGTTATGAATATTGTATGTCTCTAGGCAGTAGATGTATACTACTATAGTGGATGTGTTCCACTGTTTGTGACTATATGTCACAGATCAAGTACCTATGTGCTACTTGGTGTGGTAGTGTACCACTGGATTGTAGTTGTGTACTACTATGGATAGACACAGTTGTGTTCTATTGAATGATATTGTTCTTATTTCCTTGAAGACTATCAACAGTGTTGGAAATGATTATCAGCTAGATGGATGATCAATGGACAGAGATTTCCTAGACGGAAAATGGTTCAGGACATTTATTCTTCTAGGACGTATGTTTGGATTAGAAGAATGACTCTTGTGTCACTCTGTGGAGTGAGTGAATTATCCAACATCATGTCTAATTACTCAGATGGAGTATGGTTTTGAGAGATGATGCAACTGATGACATTGATGGTGATGATGGTGCTCATGATCTAGTCATGAGATAGTCTATACAACTATGTTTATGCTACTAGGTGAATGGTATGTTTGTGCTCAAGACCATTACCTGTAATACCTCCCTAGCTAGGAGGGAGTGTTGATATTATGGTAGCTGCGGGAGGTATTTACCTCCATGTGTAAACCTAACGAGAATAGAATATTCCGTGAAGTAAGAAGAAACCCTAATGAGTTGGCTAATAACCCTAAAAGACAAGTCGGCTCAAGAGGATAATTTGTATTAGGTTATTAGCCTCCAAGAGAAGAAGTCGGCCAGAAGAAATATTATATACTAAGTAAATAGGCACCCAGAATGAGAAGTTAGCTTAGGTAGTTAGCAAGAATTAGTATAAATACAGGAGGTTAGTCTTCATTCTGGCAGGCATTCTCAGAACTGCAGAGCTCACTTGTGCGCACTGTAATTAGCCAGTTTGTGCGCAAGTTTGGAGGAGAAGTTGTCGTTGCAGCTGCTGCTAGAAGATTACGTTTTGGCATGGACTATCTATTGGTTATGGTTTGGACTATCTGATCAGATCTTGTTTGGTGCGCTATCCTTGGAGAAAGGTGTGTTACCCTTTGTTTGGATATCTAGCCTAGGGTTTGCTTCCAGAGTGATTCTCTGTCAAGGTTAAGGTGCTCAGAGGGTGGCTTTGGCCTATGGTTGGGTGGAAATTGTGATATTGTCTATGGTAAAATGAGCACATCCATTATATTCTAACATCCTAGCCACCAACATGCCAGGAAACATCACTTCTTGAACGTATCTCTTAGCTTTGATACCATTTTGTGAATTTATATGCATGCATATCTATCTAATGCTAATTAAAAACTATAGAATTATGCTCATGCCATTATTCATGCAGAAATAATCATTAAAACATTATGACAATATATGCATACATACAACATATTCTGACCATACACAGATTAATGCGGAAATAACAGTATGCTTGCACATACAACATAAATGATGTATCTATACATTACTCATCAAGTTATAAAACATGAACAATTACACAACATACAATCAACAAAGATTTGGTACTTGTCTTTCAATATATGACCACCAACTGCGTGCAGACCTTCCATGAACCTCCTAGCCTTAGACCACGCTACTCATCATGCTCAACAGTGGGTCACCCCCGAGTTGGGACTAAACTCCATTGGGCAAGGGATTCCTATGCTTGGAAAGGGAAACGAGAAAGTCACATGGGTCAATAGGAAGGATTATATCCCAGGGCCAACTCACACTAACAACCTACAAACTCTCATTCCCCACATGCATGTCCCACCCCAACAAGTGTGCCCTTTCTCTGCTTAATAATCCTTCGGTTGCTCCACTTCCCTTCCAGGTATTTAGAAACAGATCGGACAAGAATTCTCTGAGCACTATAGCTTCAGTTGGGCTCCTTCTGAGAAAACACTTCCCCAACAACCTCTCTCACCTGGAGAGAGTTTCTTGTAGGCCTGACAACCTGCTTCTTCAATTCAACTTCTAATTCAATTCCCGAAAAGGTGATGGAAACAACAAATCTCAGTAAAGAACAAACAATGGAAACAAGCCACACTCAGTCAAGGAACTATGTGGGTTGCAACGACCAACAGTTAAGACAAAACATGACTCAGGCAGTTATAGGGTGTGTCCAGCTTCATGGGAGACACACGTGATAACTCAAGTATGACCTCAAGATTCCAAAGGTGCATACTAGATACACAGGCGATGATGATGGAGAACTGGTTCAAATGTGTGAATCCGGAAGGGTGACCAACTTCTAAGGAATCGTAAGGGTCATGAGAATGGCGAGGAGGAACCCCCAACGAGCTATCTTTCCCAGTTATAAACGACATGCGCCTAGGTTTACACATGTCTTATTGAAGTTGCATGAGTTCCACTTAGCACTCATTCTCTTTTCCAGGAACTTAGGACAACACCTATCATGTCCACCTTAGCCTTTAGGAAATAATAATAAAATATTATTCCCTTAGAGGTAAGCCCTCTAGATTAGCCCCTAGACCTAGACACTTAGCCCCCACCCTTACCCTACCTAGTGGAGCTTAGTCCCCCATAACTCTTTCTTTGTGGTCGGTCTACACGTAGTAGTGTAATTTTATTAATGATATGTGTATTTACATATACAAAAATCAATCTCATGGCCTTAAGCATCTAGGCTCTCCGTCCTAATAAACATATAAGTCTTCATCTTATAAAAGCTTGGCTCACTGGCCTATAAACATAATTACAGTTCAGCAGGGGCTCAACCTTGGGGTGTTACAATCCCCTCCCCTTATTTTTTCATTGTCCTCAGTGCAACTTACTTACACAACAACAACAAGATTTACAAAATCTTCAAAAAGTTGTGGGTACTCTGCCCGCATAGCATATTCATGCTCCCATGTTGCGTCCTCAGGACCGTACCAGGTCCACTAAACTTTTACAAGACCTATGGCTCGATTCTGAAGCGGCTTTCTTTTCTAGTCCAGTATACACACCATATGCACCTGAAAAGTGCTTTCCTTCTCCACCTAAATCACATTCCAATCAATAACATGATTAGCATCAGATGCATATTTCTTAAGAAACGACACATGAAATACATTATGTATAGACATGGATGCAGACAATGCAAGCCTATATGCTACTTGACCAATCCTCTCTAGGATTTCAAATGGCCCATAATATCGATCTACCAACTTTGAACAATTTCCCAACTTCGGGGAGCTTCTGTTGGCCTTTACTCTCAGGAATACATGATCCCCTACTTTAAATTCCATGTGAGTTATGTTCTTATCAACATAACTTTTCTTCCTTTCTCGGGAAGCCTTCAAATTCTGCTTAATCATCAGCATTTGTTCTTCCATTTCCTTAAGCAAATCTGGCTCAACCACTCCCCTATCAGTTGGGGTGTCCCCGCTTACTGGGGTGTTGCACTTTCTTCCATACATTACTTCAAATAGGCTCATCTTTAGTGATGCTTGATACCCATTATTGTAGGCAAATTCTACCAAGTGTAAATAATCCTCCCATTTAGATGGTTTGTCCATCACATACATCCTTAGCATGTCCTCTATCACTTGGTTCACCCTTTCTATTTTCCCATCCGACTGAGGATGATATGTTGTGCTAAAGTTCAGATTTGTTTTGAACCCCTTGATTAACCCCTTCCATAAATTTGATGTAAACCTTGGGTCTCTGTTAGACACAATTATATTGGGTATACCATGCAAGTGTGCTACTTCCTTCATATAAATATCAACAAGATTAGTTTCCTTATGAGTAGTCTTCCTAGGAACGAAATGGGCAACTTTAGTAAGTTTGTCCACCACCACCATGATTGCATCATGTTGCTTGTTCGTTCTGGGCAATCCTGTGATGAAATCCATTGTTACAAATTCCAATTTCCACTCAGGAATGGGTAATGGTTGCATTCAACCATCTGGGTGTCTATGCTCAACCTTTACATTTTGAAATTCCAAACATTTGGCAATAAAATTAGTAATATCCCTCTTCATTCATGGCCAATAATATTGGCTTTTGACTGCTGAAATTGTTTTATGATATCCTGGGTGTCCTGCATAAAGTACATTGTTCATTTCTTTTAAAATCACACTCCTCAATTCTGAAGAGTTGGGTACATAAACTGTGTTTCTGTATAGGAGGATTCCATCAATTCCCAATTCATAATCCTCAACCTTCTGTTGCATTTTACCTTGTTGCAATTTTGTTACCAATTCCATGTACTGCAAATTTGATTTTGCAACCTCTACAAATTTGTCTTTCAAATCTGATTGGTACATGCTAATGGATGTAGCATGCAATTCATGCACTCTTTTGCTGAGTGCATCAGCCACTTTGTTCTCTTTCCCCTTGATATGATTTATATCAAATTCATATTCACTAAGAAACTCTAACCATTTGCTTTGCCTGGAATTTAGAGTTGGTTGATCAAACAAATACTTCAGACCATTATGGTTTGTCCTCAACTCAAATCTATTTCCCATGAGGTAGTGCCTCCACTTCTTCAAGGCCTGCACTATGGCTACCAACTCCAAATCATGAGTGGCATAGAGCCTTTCATTCTCCTTCAACTTCCTTGATTCATAACATACAACAAACCCATTTTGATTGAGGACTCCACCCAGTCTTTCTTTGCATGCATTTGTGCATACAATGAAGTCTTCATTTGGATCTACAATCCTCATAATTGGAGCACTGGTTAACGGTTGCTTCAATTGCAGGAAGTTTCTTTCACATTCTTTTGTCCATTAAAATGTATGCCCCTTCCTTTGCAAGGAAGTGATGGGGTGAGCTATTCTCGAAAACCCTGCAATGAACCTTCTGTAGTAACTAGCTAGACCCATGATGAATTTGAATTCTGTCATTCTTAGGTGTTGTCCACCCTTTAATGGCTTCTATCTTTCCAGGGTCCACTGCTATCCCATCCTTTGAAATGATATGCCCCAAGTAGTGAATTTTGTTTTGATAAAATGAGCACTTTCTCAATTTGGCATACATTTGATGCTCTCTTAGCACTTGCAACACCATCCTCAAATGATGCTCATGCTCTTCATCTAACTTGGAATATACAAGGATGTCATCCAAAAAGACAATGACAAACTTGTCTAAATATTCTTGGAAAATACCATTCATTAAACACATGAAAACAATTGGTGCATTTGACAACCCAAATGGCACCACTGTGAACTCATAATGATCAAACCTTGTCCCGAAGGTGGTCTTGCTAATATCTTCCTCTTTATTCCTTACCTAATGGTATCCTAACTTGAGATCTATCTTTGAAAATATATTTCCATCCTTCAATTGATCAAAGAGATCATCAATCCTTGGAAAATGATACTTGTTCTTTATAGTTACTTTATTCAACTGTCTGAAGTCAATGCACAATATCAATGTCCCATCTTTATTTTTCAAGAAAAAGACTGGGGCACCCCAAGGTGACACACTCGGGCGTATATACCCCTTCTTTAGAAGTTCTTCAAGCTACATTTGTAACTCCTTCAGCTCTGGTGTACTCATTTTGTAAGGAGTCTTTGACACTATAGCTACTCCAGGAATTAAATTTATAGAGAAATCAATATCTCTCTTTAGGAGTAGTCTGGGTACCTCCTTGAACACATCTTCAAAATATTCCAGGATTGCATGATCCTCCAAATTTGGCACCTTATCCTTAGATCCTTCCTCCATATGGGCTGTAAATATTTGACAACCTTTCTTGTAGCATTTCTTCAGCTGCATTGTTGAAATTTATCTGATATTCACTACCCTAGGAATTCCTTGGACTATTCTTTGATTTCCTTCCTCATCTAGGAAAGTGAATGTCTTGTTACGACAGTCTAATATGGCATGGTGTTGGTGTAACCAATCTGTACCAATTAAGTAGTCATAAGATCCTAAAGGAAAGATGTTCAAATCTTCCCTTGTGCTCAATCCATTCATGTCCTTAAGACATTACTTGACCATCTCATTGAATTTTCTTTTGGCTCCAGTAGCCAGTTGCACCAACCAATATTTTACATGCTTTCTTCTTGGAAAATGCAAACTTTCCACCATCTTAGGATCTATATAACTATGACTAGCTCCTAAATCAATTAAAATAGTAATGGTTTGGTTGTTGATCATACCTTCCACTTCAATCATATGCGATTGATACTCTGCTTGCTTGTTGTCCAAGGTTGCATAGATCCTTGGTATATTCTTTCCCATGTCCCCCATTGTTTCAGATCACTAAACATTGTGAAAAGCTCTCACTTTGTCACTTTTGTGAGGACAATCTCTAAACATATGATCACCTTTACAACCCCAACATTGAATAGGTGGTTGCCTTGGCCTTTGACCACTTGTCTCAATCGTTATGGGTTCTCTAGAAGTTGGTTGTCCCAGAGGATTATTTTTGAAGAATGGTGGCTTAATTCCCTTCTTCCTCTAATCCATCTTGAATTTATTCTTGTCTTCCCAAGATTTTTGGAAAATTGGCCTTGCTTTTTTATGATAATATAGGCACTTAGCTTGCCTTATGGTCTCCTCCAATGTTTTGGGATCATCATATTGTATTTTTTCATTGATGAATGGTGGAAAAATACTCAAATAACTCTGAATCTTGATTGTCTCATCCTTGATGAAAGAAACATACTTCAACAATTATAAGAACCTTCTTTCATACTCATTAATGGACATACTTCCCAACTTGAGTTCAAATAACTCTTTCATTTTCTTATCATAGTACCTCTTAGTCAAGTATTTATTTTCAAAATACTTCTTGAATCCCCCCCACGTAACATTTTTCTCATTAATGTGATGCACCTGCATAAGATGATCCCACCTTAACTTTGAGTTGATAGATGGCAATTCTTCCTTCTGCACGAGAATAATAATTATGCAATTGAAAATAATTTCTCATGCCCAACAACCATGTCTCTGCATCTTCATCCTTCTTGTGATCCCCATCAAACGTAGGAGGTTTGATTTTGTTCATTTCCCCTCGTAGTTCATCCTCCCTAGACCTCTTATGATTCCTAACAGGCGATAGACTTGAATTGTTGTGTACTCTCTTATTGGAATGCCTCGGGGAGTGTTGGTGATGTCTGTTATCACTTTTTGTTCTTTTGTGACTTCTTGATTTTCTTGAGCCAGTTTCCTTATCCAATTTTTTTTCTATTCTTTCCAAGCTCTGCATCAACTTTATGTTAAATTCTCCCTATTGCTCCCTGGCTTTCATGAGCTTTTTGTTATCTTCTAGGTGAGTTTGGACATCTTTCTGTAACTTTTTGATGATTTTCATCATGTTCCCTTCTTTATCTATTTCTTCTCCATGCCCATTGGGGTTTGTCCCTTCAACTCCCAAATAGAAATCCATTCCTCTAGCTTCATTTTCCAAACTGTAAGCATATTGTGCCTCCCCCATTTCTCTGCACTGTGCGACAATTTGGTTCAGTTCCAACAATTGTTAATTCTGCAAAATGTGTAGTCAACCGAAATTTTGTCAGGCTAATAGACTTTTAAATTTTTTCTAGAATAAACCAATATGATTCAATAAAAGAAATATCGGATTCCATTTTCAACGGATCTTGGTTGGTCAAGAACCCCTCAGGCTTCTATCTCTAAGCCTCGCTCTATTCTGCAACAATATGTTGGGCGTTAGCCCCTTTTTCTTCTGCCCTTGGTTCGCATGGGACCACAACTATGACCCAGTGCTAATGATTTGGGCGCTTATCTGGAGCCTTGAAACTTTGGGCTACATGGCTTCAGAGGTTTCCCTTTTTCCGCACGTCCCAACATCACAAAACAAAGAACTGTAGAATGTGCAAAGAACAGTGGATCTACAGTCCTCAACTTCCCACCATCCAACAACTAAAATTTACTTCGAAACTCTGGCTTCGGGAGTATCCAAAGCGCATCACAACCAATCTTCCGGAGTGCCAAGTCTCTGGACTACCGCATCTGCTGCCACATATCTTTTGTGATCGATGGTCGAGGTATACTCTGGCCTTCGAGAGTTCTCAACCCACGCGACCCCACTTTTCCCCGAAGTGCCTATCCTCCATAGGTTCTTAACTCACTAATCATGTGGCACACATCCCATGTGTCTGTGTCATCCTTGGTGACGTCAACATGACCATGTCACTTCTAGACTTTAGGACTTCGAGACTTCGAAAGATTTTACCTTAGCATTCCTCAAATATCTTGAACTCTGAATTTCCGATCTACTTTACCTTCCGGGGCCCACATGGTACAACTGTCAACAATTAATTTGGTGGCATGTGGCCCCACATGTCAGATTGATTTTGGTCTAACAAGGTTGTCAAAATACCATTCCAACTTACACGTGGCAGGACTAAGGAAGTCCACATCACCCTAGGTGACATCATCATTCCACATCACTGCAGGACTTTGGGCTTCGGGATATTTCACCTTAGCACACCCCTGTTTCTCCCGAACGTTGAATTCCCGAACAAGCCGATCTTCTGACACATGTCTCCTTCGACGAACGGTCTGGATTGTCTTCAGACTTCAAGACTACGAGAGTTTTCCACTCTATTCACACCTTGTTTCTCCTGAATGACGTATTCCTGAACAAGTTGATCTACCGACACATGTCCCTTTTGATGAACAGTCTGGATGAACTTCGAACTTAGGGACTTCGGAAGTTTGTGCATCATCACACTCCATTTCTCTCGAATGATGAATTCCCGAACAAGCTAACTTGTTGACATTTGTTCCTTGCTTGGATCAATGGACAGGAATTGCACGAAGTTCGTTTTGTCTTCTCTACAAGTGACCGAGAGCTATGACCTCGGCTTAACCTTTAGGCACTTATCTCACTTTGCAAGATCGATAGTCGTGTTTTAATGAACTGTGAAGATCAATGACCATGAGTGATTGTGAAAAATTAACTTGTCATGCTTTCCTACCCGATCTCTGCAATCGGAAGATGCTCATCCGTAGTGGGATCGATATCCACCATTGATATTTTGATCGAGCAAGATCAACGATCTTGAGGGATTGTAGAGTCTCAACTTGCTCTCGCTTTAATTTCCTTCCCGATCTCCGCAATGGCTCCCCACCGTCGATCTCTCTTCAATGAGATCTAACGGTCGTGACTTAATCTTCGCTTGATCTGACGACTCATCTTGCTCTCGCCCAGATCTAATGGCCCAACACCACGAATGTTGTGATTTATTTCTCTGTGTCCATTTCTTAAACTTGTTACACCTCCTGTGTTTCCAAACACGGTCCAATTATTCTTTCAATGCCCTTCTAGCACTATGTACTTCAAAATTCTCTGGACTTTCTACGCTGAATTTCTCGTTCATGGCCCATCTAGGTTCCAGGTAGAAACCATGGGCTTTGAACTTGAGTTTTTTCCATTTCGACAACAATTCTTTTCCAAAACTTTTGCTTCAGCTTCCACTAACATGGCCCATTCAGGCTCAGTTTTGAAACCATGGCTCTAATACCATTTTTTAATGCTCCCAGCCACCAACAAGTTGAGCAACGTCACTTCTTAGGCATCTCTCTTAGCTCTTATACCATTTTGTAATGCCCCCAACCACCAACAGGCAGGGCAACGTCACTTCTTGGACGTCTCTCTTAGCTCTGATACCATTTTGTGAATTTATATGCATGCATATCTATCTAATGCCAATTAACAACTATAGCATTATGCTCATGCCACTATTCATGCGGAAATAATCATTAAAACATTCTGACAATATATGCATACAGACGACATATTCTGACCATACACAAATTAATGCGGAAATAACAGTAATCCTACACATACAACATAAATGATATATCCAAGCATTACTCATCAAGTTATAAAACATGTACAATTACACAATATACAATCAACAGAGATTTGGAACTTATCTTTCAATAGATGACCACCAACTGCGTGCAGACCTTCCACAAACCTCCCAGCCTTAGACCACGCTTCTCATCACACTCAACAATGGGTCACCCCCGAGATGGGACTAAACTCCATCGGGCAAGGGATTCTTAGGCTTGGCAAGGGCAACAAGAAAGTCGCACAGGTCAATAGGAAGGATTATCTCCCAGGGCTAGCTCACACTAACAACCTACAACCTCTCATTCCCCACATGCCGATGCCACCCTAGGAAGTGTGCCCCTTCTCTGCTCAACAGTCCTTCGGCTGCCCCACTTCCCTTCCAGGGCTTCGACAACAGGCTGGACAAGAATTCTCTGAGCACTATAACTGCAGTTGGGCTTCCTCTGGGAAAACACTTCCCCAACAACCTCTCTCACCTGGAAAGAGTTGTTTATAGGCCTGACATTCAATGTCTAAGTCAATTCCCGAAAAGGTGATGGAAACAACAAAGCTTAGTAAAGAATAGACGATGGAAACAAGACACACTCAGTCAAGGAACTGTGTGGGATGAAACGACCAACAATTAAGACACAACATGACTCAGGAAGTTACAAAGTGAGTTTGGCTTCATGGGAGACACACGTGATAACTCAAATATGACCTCAGGATTCCAAAGGTGCATACTAGATACAAAGGTGATGATGATGGAGAATTGGTTCGAATGCATGAATCCCTGGTGAATCCGGAAGGGTGATAGACTTCCAGAGAATTGTAAGGGTCATGAGAATGGCGAGGAGGAACCCCCAATGAGTTGGCTTTCCCAACTATAAATTGCATGCGCCCAGGTTGACACATGTCTTCTTGAAGCCGCATGAGTTCCACTTAGCACTCATTCCCTTTCCCATGAACTTAGGAAAACACCTATCGTGTCCACCTTAGCCTTTAGGAAATAATAATAAAATATCATTCCCTTAGAGGTAAGCCCTCTAGCTTAGCCCCTAGTCCTAGACACTTGGCCCCCTCCCTTACCCTACCTAGTGGAGCTTAGTCCCCCATAACTCTTTCTTTGTGGTTGGTCTACACGCAATAGTGTAATTTTATTAATGATATGTGTATTTACATATACAAACATTTGGCTCATGGCCTTAAGCATCTAGGCTCTCTGGCCTAATAAACATATAAGTCTTCAACTTATAAACACTTGGCTCACTAGCCTATAAACAAAATTACAATTCAGCAAGGGCTTGGCCTTGGGGTGTTACATGTCTTACTCATAGGAATAAGAGAAGAATTTGTGGAGACTTTGAATCTCCTTGCAAATGGAGACATGCTCCAGCTAGAGGATTAGGATATCAAGAAAGTATTCAATAATTACTTTAGATCCACAAGGAAGAAGGGTATAAATGGTAAGATTATGGTAACACAATCATCTAACCCTACAACTCTTACTAAGAATGAAATAGGAGGATTAGTAGAAGATATGAAAACTGATATTTTGCACTCACTAGCCATGTAGATAGATACATTGCAAATCAAAAGAAGCAAGAAGAGGAAGAAATGGCTTTGGCCATTTTTTGTCTTAAATGCACTAGGAAGAACCCTAGGAATGAATGCCCACTCAATAATCTAAAGGTTTGTGCAATTTGTGAAGACCCACATCTAACTAACAAGTTCCCTTCTTCACCAAGTCTAAAATCTTCTTATCAAGGGGCTATAGAGAATGTGGAGCCATTATGTTTCATCAACCAAAGAAGAAAAAGTGTGCCTAGGCCATTCCAAACAGGTATGCCCTACACTCATCCTTAGTACTTTGGTGGATATAACTCGCAAATGCATTCTCATCCTTGGTACCAACTTAATCCACCTACTTGGTTGATGTAAAACCAATGACAATATCCAAATCAACCTTCCAATCCCTCTTATCAACCCTTACAATCCCAACCTCCAACGAAATAATCCTCCATAAGAATGGAGGCTTCCAAACCATCAACAACAAGAATATCTCCTTCCTACACCTCAATAAGGAAATTGTCAAGACACTGGGGAACCCTCGGTTGGATGGCAGAATCACCCAACGTTCCCAATGCTCTATGACACTGATGCTTTTCAACTCGACAACAAAGTCGCATTGGTCTACTCGGCCCAGACTATGCCTTCACTTTGTTTTATTTATTACTTAAGTTATGTTTGCATCTTATTACTTAGAACAATTCAACAAGTAATAAGAGAATCCATACACAGTAAAACAAAATGTGCAAGTGGGAAGCCTAACACCCAAATTCTTAATACAAAACAATAGTGTGATGAGCCAAGCTTGTGCCACACACAAAGAAAGTTTACAAAGCGGAGCTTCCGCTCAATTTACACAAAGAAATCGGTTACTAAAACCACCAAGACTCTACTTCGTCAAGTCAACCTGTGCACCCTTCCTTTGTTGCCTTAGTTAGAAGACTGAATGAAAACTCTCTCCACTATGCTTCATCACCAAAAATCTTGCTTCTTTTGCCTTAAAACAGAGTGACCTGCAATCACTAGTCTTGGTCGAATTTCATATCACTTTCCTTCCCACTTCCCTCTATGTCAAATGCTCTTCTCCATCATGCACTTATAGGTGCCCATCCTAGAGATGGTGCACGCCCTTGCTTAGAACCGACACATATGTTTGGGAGTTTTTCCACATTTGTTTCAGGCCGACGTGTGCCTAAGTGGGCGTGTGTCCCTTGGGTGAGTCATCTGAATCACTCAATTGTGCCCCTTTTCACCTGACCGACTCTTTGTTTTCGTTTATGGTGCCCAAGTCATGCATTGACCGATCGTCCAACTTCTTTCTTGGTTAAGCATTTGTCGCACATCCCTTGGTCGCTCTTCCTCGATCACTTCTCTTGATGCTCTCTTGGTCTCTCACCTTGGCGTTTCAGTTGCCCGATCTTGCTTCATTTTCTTTGGACTGACATATTTCCTGTCAGAGTGGCCATCCACGTCTTGGTCGACCTGTCTCGATGGGGTGCCCAATACTTCGATGGAACACCCACCTTGGACTTTTGTCTTCATCAAGCAACCTCTTATGAGGTTGTTCCTTGGTGCACCAAAGGAACCCCAACCTCACCTTATAATAAGGTATTTTCTTCCTTGAACTGAACCGAGCACTTTATCTGTCTCGACTCGTTTGTCTCAACTTGCAGTGGAAGGGCGCGTGCTTGGGCTAGATTCCACAAGCCTTACATCCTCCCCCACTCCAAGTCGTTTCCATCTCAGAAACCCTAACATTTTTTCATTTGTTATGATCACCAGTTTTGTTCGTCATGACCCCTTATTTTTCTTTACGCTGCACTGCTACGTCGTTACTTCCATTGCCTTCACTGTCAATGTGTATTGGATCCCCTTATGCCTTAACTAATCGGGTAGCTAATTTCATTGTTACGCTAAGTTCACAAGAACTCACGTCAACACCAAAACCATTTGTTTCTCTTCACAACTGATCAACCATCACATCTTCCTAAGTCACCTTGGTTTCTGCCTCTAAGGCACCAACAAGTCAGCTCATTGTTGTCTTCATGACAATGAACCAACATGCTCTTGTTTTAGTTTAAGAGTGGAATTAGGTGGGGGGGGGGGGGGGAAAA
>ML784144.1:377204-388520 GCA_009831015.1 Picea engelmannii | reverse complement strand
GGGGGGGGGGGGGGGGAACAAGCCACCACTTCCATCCTCGTCTTGCTTCGTCATGGCCTTCGAAGTGTCACCATACTTCTCTGTCAAATACATCAACAATGGGACATCGAAACCGATTCATCCTTCACCTTTATCCATAAGGCGCTCAATTCTAGATTGTAGGGCCATTCACCATCTCCAAGCATCTTTGCAATTGGTCCAAGATCTTTCTTGACGCATTTGTACCATGACTATTGGTGTTCCCTGTCACATACTTTTGTAGTGAACGACTCCACTCTCCATTCCTCAAGCTCTAGCGTGTTCGTTTCCTCTGTCTCCATCTATTCCTTTGACATACTTGCTTCATAAAAGTCAATGAACTTCTTTGTGTTATGAGAAATGTTAACCAAGATATCTTCGATCTTGTTAACATTCCATTCTATGTCTTTCAATACTTCTGAATCGTCTGAGTTCTTTGTTTGAGCCATCTCTTCACCTTGTCCACTGATGTCCAAGCAAGATTGTTGGTTATCCACGAAACGCAAGGATGGCATCTTCATCCCTGTGCTCCCCTTTATTGTAGGCACCAGACATGAAGTTGGTCCTGACATAATAGCCAAACAATCGACATGTGGAATGGGGACTTCCTTCTTCATTCGCATGAACTCTTTCTCCAAAACCACTTCGAAATTATCCAACAGAACAATGATGAAACTCACCCTTCCGATCCATTCCCCAAGCTTCATAGGAACATTCTTGGATGTGCCAACAATTTCCTGTTCACCCGAGTTAATCGCCTTGAAAGAAATTCTTGTCTGCTCAGATTGCAATCCAAGACTTCATGCAATGTCTTCTCTTATGAAGTTGTGAGTAGCTCCATTGTCCACCATAGTCAAAGTCGTTTTCCCATTGATCTATGCTTGAACATAGCTAAGTCTCATCACGTCAGGGTCCTAAACAACCATTCGTTCTACTTCCGCAACAACCCCCAAAACTTGCAACACACCCATGGATGGGTTGTCCACTTTCTCCAAAGCATTCAATTTTTGCTTCAAAGCACAGTTCTTGGCACAATGCTCCTTAGCACAATCCAACAAAGAAAAACTGGTTTTTTCTCCTTTTGCGAATCTAGCTGCTTCACACCATCTTTGTTACCTTTGGATGCTTTTGTCTTTCCATTATCCTTCGTCTTCTTGCTATTCAAATACTATTGCAATAGTAATCAAACTTCGGTGTATGAAAGCGAAATTGGAAGCGAATGAGGAGGGGGAAGATTGCGGCCCACAACTACCACGAGTGGAGTGTCGGTAGTAGCAAGACTTTAAGCATGGCCCACCACTAACCACACATTAGCAATCAAACAGTCAAAAAAGGCACAAAAGAGGATTGTAATTGAAACACAAAAGTCCATGAGTGGGATCCACCTTATCAAAATCCTCCCTTTACGTATAGAAATCTACAGAGTACTTCATTTTTATATTATTTTATTGGTTAACTTTGTACGTGGATGGCATAAAATAAAAGAAGACAAGACATGGTAACCTAATTTCGACAGACCTCGGCACCGAGCACTGATATAAATAGGGTATTTGCTCCGCTGTTTTGGCCGGGTGCTCACTGCTCTTCATTCAAACTTTCGAGCGTCTGGTGTGGAAGAACAGAGAGGAGATCGATAATGGCGGCCAAGGGAGTTGGCGGTCGACTGAGCGCTCTTTTTCTGCTCGTGCTGCTCGTGATAAGCATTGGTAAATCTCCTGCTTCTTCCTTCTCCTTTGCTTCATTGTTCTAACATTTGCTGTTAAAATGTTTGCTCATGTGAATGGAAATGTGTAATGTGATGCAGGGATGATGCAGGTTGAAGTTGCAGAGGCTCGTATGTGCAAAACCCCAAGCAGCAAGTTCAAAGGATATTGCGTCAGCAGCACCAATTGCAAAAATGTTTGCCGAACTGAAGGATTTCCAACGGGAAGCTGCGATTTCCATGTCGCCAGCAGAAAGTGCTACTGCTACAAGCCCTGCCCTTGATATCTAACTACTGCTGCTATAATAATACCTACTACTACCATATGTCCAAATCCCACTACTGTTATCTTCTCTGGTTTGTGGACTCTAATATCACAGTAAGCTATTATATGTTACAGAGCTGTCAGGCTGTTGCTGTTGGTATTGTTCAGTTTGTATTTTCAAGTTGGAGAATAAATATTTGATGTTCTGAATGTTGTTGTTGACGAGTGCTCTAAAAGGATATAATGAAAAATAATGTATGTTTTTTAAACAAATACAAATTAAAATGAAAAATAGACAGTTAATTTAATCTTCAGAGAATTGGCCGAGTTTGCTTGATCTTCAATATATTAAGTTTTGGTGATTAAATTATAATTTTCATTTAAATTTAAATTTCAGTAGAGTAATAATTTTTTTATATAATTATAACACTGGTTTCTAATGTTAATTGAATTTAATTTAAATGGTTTGTGTTAAAAGATATTTTTCCTATAATTTTTTTCAAAAAATATTTAAAAAAAAATTTACATGTTTTCTATCTTAACAATTAAGATCACAATTCACAATCATACAAAGATATATATGTAGAGACAATGGAATGATTTCAATATATTAAATGCATGACACCATACGAAAAAGCTATCTCGACACCATCATAACAATGCATGACTTTTGAAACATTTATTCTTTCTTTTCGCTTAGTTCATTGTTCCTTAACAAAATAAATAAATCAATGAGGTCAATTAGTTGGAAAGTGAATTGTTCTCTTTCTATTATACTTATTATATTTTTATTCGGAAAGTGATTAGTAAGGAATAATGATGGTAATTTTAATTTTTTAATTTAAAAAGTGAGAATTAAAATAATTATCATTAAAAACTTAAAAGTAAGAATTAAAATAATTATTATTAAAATTAATTTTTATAATAATAATTTATTTTTAAAATTAAAAAAAAAAATCAAATTTTATATTTTATAGTAAATTAATATAAATTTAACCAAAAATATATATAGAATTTTAGAAAGTAAATTAATATTAATTTTTTTTTATATATGTTTTTGTCTTGAGAGATGATAGAAAATATCAAGTTTAAGCGGGAGCTCCATATAAGATTTACATTTAAGTACTTTTTAAATAATAATAATAATTTCTTCTTTTAATTACTTTTTTTTTTCCACTAGAAAAAATAGGCTTTATATTCATAAGGATATAAAAATATACAAAACTATCTTCGCGAAGACGAAAGCAAGAAGGGATCCTATGCTTGTGGATCGTTGCAGTCCATACTGTCAGAAATTACTGTTCCTTGGCACTACTAGGATCAACTTCTAGCTCAATGGGAAAGCAGCAAAATAAAACAAAAGGTGGCAGAAATCAAAGTTTGATCATGATGGTAGGTCCTTCATTACCATCCTCCCACTTTGTAAAACAAATATGGCCCGGAGGCATATGCAAAACTTTTTTAGAAAGGGTATCCACCTCACTGTTTTCCTCTCCATAGATGTGAGAGAAAGAGAGCTTTCTAATCAAGTGGGTGGCTTCTTGGGTTCTCTCTTTCCAGCTTTCAAGGGCCGCCACATGGAAATCTACTTGACCGCTCAGCCAATCAATAATGATTTTGGAGTCTCCAAGGAGAAGAAGCTCATCGGTATGCAGGCAACTTGCCAGAATGAGAGATGCCCATGCTCCCAAAAGTTTTGCCTTCATGTTAGTTCCTTGTCCGCAGTTTAGAGTCCAGTGGAAGCACGAGTGTGAGTTTAGAGCAATTTTCCCTCCTGCCCCACAAAGGGAGCCTCCTTGTTGAGCCGCTCCGTCGAACCAGGCAACAGCCCTGTCAAGTGGAATTGCAAATTTGTGTCTGTTGGATGGAGGATCCTTTGACTGTTTCATTTTTAATGCCGCCTCAACAAGAATCAAATTTGCCACTCTTTGTATCGAAGGAGACTTCTCTTTAAAAAGTGCAGAGTTCCTGGCCTTCCATACCTGCCAGCAAAGAAAGACTGCCAACAAAACATGGCTCTTATTAACACCAATCCAGTTTCGAAAACAGTTAGGCACACTGGCACCTGTCCAAGTCGTGGAGAGATTAAGCATTGGAGTTAATAGTTGCCACACCAAGCAAATAAAAGAGCACTTGTTGAAGACGTGGGGAGTTGTCTCGCTGTGTTGTTTACACAGGATGTAGCGGCTAGGCCCCTCCCATCCACGGGCTTGTAGCTTCTCCCAAACCAGAAGCTTGTTTTCGATCAGCAACCAAAAGAACAGTTTTAGCTTGACTGGACAGTCTCCCCTCCAAATCTTCTGGCACCAACAAGCATTAATGGGAGACCAGAATTTTTCAGCCAAAGCCTGATAAACGTTTTTAGCAGTGAGTGAGCCATATCGATCCCCACCCGTCCACATGAGGGTATCCGGCCTCTCTTGAAGTCGAATGCCTGCGTCCGACAACAAACGAATGTAATCGTCCCATTCAAGTTTTAAAACAGATTCCAGCTGGAGATCCGTGCCACTGAGCCAATGTTCGCCCAATTGTCCCCCACTGGACGAAGAGTTGAATTGATGTAAGAAAATTAAGCTCTTACTATGAAGGTGCGCCAGAAGTGGAGAAGAAAGCATGGCATATCTGCCCAATCCCAAAATGATATCTCTGCCAACTTCAATCAGGTAACCATTGCCTGGAATCCACGAAATCCACTGAAGAATGATCGGAAGGGACTTTAAGAGATGTTTCCAGGTTTGTGAGCTGCTAGTGGGTCGCTCCGAGGCAGATCTGAGCCAGATGTGAACCGGTAAAAGTGGAAAATACTTAGCTTTGATCACCTTGCTCCAAAGGCCGGGTTTCATTAAAATTCTCCAGAAGGTGTTAGCCGAGAGCGCCCTATAGAAGAAAGGCAAATCTCTAGGACCCCAACCACCCATCAACTTTGGTTTTGAAATTACGTCCCATCTGCAGAGGTGATAACCAGAATTCTTCTTGCTGCCGGTCCAGAGGAAGGTAAAGATGAGTTGACGAAGGGTCTTCAGAACAGATGTCGGGATGTGTGCTAGTGCCATCCAAAAGACCGAAAGGCTTTCCAAGATGACTTTTATGAAAAGGAGAGCATTCGGTTACACCAATGATGAATTCTTCTTTCAAATTTGTCAATAAGCCAGAGCCGGTCTTTTTTTGAATAGCTGGAAGATTTTATAAAATAGACAAGATAGGAAAACCCCTCCGCTAGCTCGAGTGTAGCAAAACCGAACAACTCTTTTAAATCTGTTTGTAAATTCTCCTGAGCATTTGATACAAGGAAGACGGATTTGTGTCGATTGGTCTCCAATCCAAAGGCAAAGCAAAAGGTGTTAATGATCGAGTGTATGATGGTCCATTTAGCAAGATTGGACGAGGTCAAGATCAACACGTCATCTACAAAAAGGATATGCATAATATGTGTCAGCCCCGAGACTTTTATCCCTGATAGAAGTCCATCTGCTTGACTTTTTTTGAGTAAGATCCTGAGACCTTCCAAGATCAAAATGAAAAGAAGAGGTGAGAGAGGGCATCCCTGTCGGAGCCCTCTCTCACAGTGAAAAGCTTTGGTAGCTTCTCCATTGATCAGAATAGCAAGGGTGACCAAGGATATACATCCCAAAATCCAATTAGTTAAAATTAATCTGAAACCACACTGTAGAAGAATAAGATGCAGAAAGTTTCAGTTAATGCAGTCGAAGGCCTTTTTGAGGTCCAGCTTTAGAAGAATGGCTTGTTGTTTTTTTGCCTTTAAACTGTGGATGCATTCTTGAGCGACTCCAACAGCGTCGAGAATTTGTCTCCCTTTTAGGAAGCAGAGTTGTTCATCGGAAAGTGCCCTGGAAAGAAAGGGACGGATTCTTCTGGCGATGATCTTAGAAATTAGTTTGTAACACAGGTTACAAAGTGAAATGGGTCGAAAGTCTTTAAACTGCCTGGGAAGATTTGACTTAGGAATCAAAACAATAAAGGTTTTATTTAGCTGAGAATTTACTACCCCTCTGGTTCTTGCATCCTCCACGACGTCCAGAAGATCCTGACACATAAGATCGAAAAAGTGGAGATATAATTCAACCGACCACCCATCGGGTCCAGGGCTCTTTTCTTTTTTGAAACCACTGAGAACCGCTAACAGCTCCTCCTTTGTACATGGAGAATCTAAAGCTAAAGCCTCCTCGGTTGTAACCATCTTAGGGAAGCGGCTTGCTAACTCTGTATGAGCTGCTAGGCTAGGAGCAGAGGCATCCTGGAAAAAAACTTTAAAATGGTTGAAAGCAACTGCTTTGATATCTTCCTGAGAATGGTGAAGAGTGTCGTCCTCATCTTCAATATCCCAAAACTGCTTTTTAGCTCGACGGGAGCTGGCAACACGGTGAAAGTAACGAGTATTTTTGTCCCCTCCAACCATCCAGAGCATCCTGCTTTTCAAACGCCATCTCTCCGCATCTTCACGAAGAAAAGTGTTACGAGCTTCCTCTAGACCCCGAATTTTAAAGTCAATGTCAGTGCTGGCAGTGTCTTGGATCTTTGCTCGGAGAAGGACTTCCAACTCCTATTCAATTTTGTTTATGACAACCTGTTCCGATTGCTTCTTCCCTTTTAACCATTGTATTGTATGAACTTTTAATCTGGAAAGTTTACTTACCAGATTGCCTTGGGGATCTCCAGAAACCGTAAGGGATGGGTCAACCCAAACCGATCTGACCAGGCTATTAAAAGAGTCCTCCCTCAGCCATTGTGGATTGAACTTGAAAGGTTGTCCAGCACCAAAGCGACCAACTCCTATCTGTAAGAAAATGGGCGCATGGTCAGAAAGGAAAGGGAGATTTACCCAAGCTCGAAAGCTGCAGGATGGCGAGAGCAACTCCTCTGCAATTAAAAAACGGTCAAGTCTCTTGGCAATGCTAGCTGGTCCCTGTCTCCCATTTCTCCAAGTGGGTAAAAGCTCAGCTGGTTTCAAGTTGACCAAGGAGTTTTTGTAAAAAATATGATTAAAAAAGATCAGGAGTGGGTCGATCAACACCTTTTCACCCCACATTTCCTTGGGACTGGTGGTTAGATTAAGATCTCCAGCAAGGATAAGATTCTTTGCCGACAAAAGCTCGAGATCATCAAGTCTCTCCCAGAAAACTTTATGGTCAGCACAAGGACCGTAGACGTTGAGCAGATTGATATTAGAATTTAGTTCAAAATAGGTCCCGGAAAGTAGAATCCCCCCAGGACTAAGCATCGACAAAAAATCAAAGAGGGAAGGGTCCCACGAGGCTAGAAGGCCGCCCGAGTTTCCCACAGAACTTGCAGCACAAGTCATCCAGTTCGGACGGAGCAGATGCATGAAATCCCTAGCTGCAGAAGCATCCACTAGAGTTTCTTGAAGAAAGATGATTGACGGATGAGTCTTCTCTAGGAGTATTCACATGGAGGCGAGTTTCAGGGGTCCTCCCACCCCTCTTATGTTGAGTGATAGAAGAATCATGAATTACCTCGAGCTAGGTCTTTTATTCCTTTAAGCGCCCCATGATTTGTAACAAGCTGAAGTGCCCGATGTCGACGGTCCAGTCAGAGTCTTTTTGCGCACACTGCGGGTTTTTAATGGCGAAAGTTCAAGCCCTATACCTCTAGACCAAGTGGGATCCGGTTCAGGTGATGGTTTAACGTTTGAAGAAGATGGAAGCTCGGATGGAAGAAGGGTGGGTTGAATAAGAGATTTCCCATGATAGGTATGGATGGGAATCGATTCGAAGGGCAGAAGGGGAGCTGGGGTAGCAACCAGAAACATGGTTTCAAGTTGGAGTTCAGATTGGGTCGGCTCAGAGTAACCCGGTAGAGTGAATGGATCTGGTGAAACATCTATGACTGCTGAAGGATGGAAACCCGAAACCCCTGCAGATGGATCAGGTGGTGTCAACAGTTGAGGAGTAAGTGATGGATGAGGGATGGTGGAGCTATCTGTTGGAACTGGTTCGGTTGGTGTTTGCAATGAAGGGGGCAGTAAAGGTAGTGGGACAGGCTTTACAGGAAGAGAGGTCGTAGGTTCAGAAAACAAGATTTTGTCGGCCTGCTCGATGATGAAAAGTCTATCCCAAGAAGAGAAGGTATTGAAGAGTGAGGGGCAATGTTGATGGATCTTACCTACTAGAGATTCATCAGATGGATTGCAGTTCCTTCGAGGGAAAGGTGCCTTCTTCGCAAGCTGGTTGGGTGAAGAGATGTATCCATCAAAAGTTGACTTCTCCGCTGGATCCAAAACAAGTTCAGGAGGGGGGAACTTTGAGCATTCTCTTCTCAAATGTCCGGTTCTGCGACAGAGGGAGCAGCGAAACAGAATGCCTAAGTAGTCCAAACGCTGAGCTATAAGTTGACTTCGCCAATCGATCTCCAAAATTTCAGGAAGTCCAGCCTGGATGTCGATTTCCACGTAAATCCTCGCGATTCTTCTGTCTGTTGTAGCTAGTGAGTTTAAATCCACCCTTAGAAATCGGCCTAAGGAGGCTCCAATAAGTTCGAGCGCTTGCTAGTTCCAAAGTTGAAGTGGAAGACCTGGTAGAAGGACCCAGATATGTCGATGACTAAAGAACTTCGTGGAAGGATTGAAGCCAAGTCTCCATCGTTTGAGCATGAGGCTTCCCTCATCGATGGCCCAAAATCTTTCCAGGATGAGGGCAGTGTCCTCTGGTTTTCTGAAGATAAAACCAAGCCAGTGTTGTTGAAGCAAGTGAACCTTGGGTAGGTATCCGAGGAGCGATTTCCAGTGATTTGCAATCCAAACATCAAAGTTCTGCTTACATTTCTCTTTGTAAGCTAGCCTCCCAACTAAGGCACATAGGGCCAGGTTGCAGGCTTCTGAAAGTCCTACGTCCATTCCAAGAATGAGCTTGGGATGTCTAAGTTTAGGTTTCCAAACTTTTTGCAGACGTTTATGGGTGCCTTGTTTAAGAGGGGCATGACCTGGCTGAGAGCGCCTCACATCGTGTCCACTTTCAAACTGTTCGATCCCTTCAAAGCTCTGCTTCTGATTACCAGGAAGACGAGCTCCTTCAAATGTAGCATGTGTAGTAATCCCAACAGTGGCCGGAGATACAGACTGGGTAGTCGGGTTTGTAGCAGTAGATGGTTGAGTGGGGCCAGGGATCAAGTGCCCAGGTGCGACAGACCATCTAGAAGTCCGGAAATGGTTAGTGCACAGGTAATCAATCGAGGCAAGGAGTGCCGGATGGTCCCATGGGTCTCCCATACTCCCTGCAGAGGGGTCCATGCGCTTAGACTCCCTCAAGAAGCTTCTAAGGATTCAAACTGAGGCTTAAGTAGGAGAGCAAACTGAGGAAGGGAAGATACGTCAGGGGTCCCCCGTCCTAACTGGCAGATCAGAGGGAAAGCCTGTAAGAGCTAAAAGTGGAGAAGCGCACCAGTCACGGAAGGGTAGTCAGCGAGCTGCAGAAAGGGACCAGGTAAATAACAAAGATCTAGGAAACAACGAAACAGAGCAAAACGACAGATCTAAAACCAAGACAGGCTCGAGGAAGAGTGCAAGTAGCCAAAAGGGATGTGACTGGGGCAGCATAAATAGTGAATCGCCCTGGTAAAAAGAAAACAAAACCTCCCCAAGGCACCAAGTGCTATAGCAGAAGCCAAACTTCACCTAAACATAACAGAGTCAGTCTTCCATGGGCGACGAGAGCTCACAAAGGCCGAGGGAAAACATTCGCCCAGACCGACATCAGGGAAGCTTCCAGGGTCGTCAATGGCGAATCAGGTGCCAAGAGCAGAGTCTCGTCTATCATGGGCGCCAAAACCAGCAATGGTATCCCAATTCAAATCTCGCCATCGCCCGCCATCGCCCCTCACATGGTCGAACTTGACACTGATAAAATATTAGAGGAAATAAATTATAATAGAGAAAATTAGATTTAATTGATTAAATAGATTTTTAGAAAAATTGCACTTTTATTTTTTAAAAATAAAAATATTTTTTTCTCTCAACTATTTAAATTAGATTTAATTGATTAAATAGTGTTTTTTTTTAAATTGCACTTTCTATTTTAATGTAAAAATGTCATTTTTAATATTTAAGAAATGATTATATATATATATATATATATATATTTCACTTCTTATCATCTCTTTAAAGAAAGAACCATATATATATTTCACTTCTTATCATCTCTTTAAAGAAAGAACCAATTTCTTATTTTCTATTTTAATGTAAAAAACGTCATTTTTAATATTTAAGAAATATATATATATATATATATATATATATATATATATATATATTCACTTCTTGTCATTTCTTTAAAGAAAGAACTAATTTTTTATTTAAATCTAAAGTATCGATTTTATGAAATTTCTTTATTCTATTTAAAATAACTTTAAACAAACTATCTCCATTCAAAATAAGTTTGTGTCCATATCTTTTGCTATACAACGATCTATTTTTTGGTTTTTTTGTAGGAGGATGTAAATCGCAATTTTTGAATTCTACTTTAAGTTCACCTAAGTTTAAACACTTCACACACACATATATATATATATATATATATATATATATATATATATATATATATATATATATATTAGTACCAATTTTAAATATAATATATTTTAAGTTTGGGAGAACATTTCCCTAGTCATCATATCATTTTCTTAGGTTCGATTTAGAATATAAATATACAATATGCAACCACAATATGGAAATGAAGAAAGCTATAAGTACGACAATCCAAAATATATTGTTCTAATGACCTTTTACTAAAAGTTCTCATGTTCGTGAAGGAAATCATGTTTATGTGAAATGTCTATATTTCTCAAAATCTTTGTGATCTAAACTTCACTAGCGAAGTTTAAACCACATTTTAAAGTGAAGTGTAAACCCCATCTTTCCTATCTAATTTCTCATGTTTCAAATCTAGATTATTAAACTTTCGAAGGGTTTTAGTGAGATTTATATTAATACAAAAGAAATAACAAAACTTTAAAAAGTTAAATTTTAGTCTTATGTTTTCCAACAATGTCAAGTTTGAGCTTTATTTAATAAGTTTAAAATTCTCAGTTTTTTTTTTGGCTCAACGATCCTCATCAATCTAGTTTTTTAATTTTTTTAAGGATCATGTTGCTTTAATTCTGGACTAATGTCTACATCAATTTTTAATAAGAGGGGTTTGTTGTAATTTAAGTGTTTATATTTTCAATCCCTATGAAGGAGATTGTTCGAACTCAAAGCGTTGCACCGAGACTAAAGTTTGTACATGGTTCACATAGTATGATTGTCAGAACTGACACTCAACCCATTACTCATACCTTCACATTAACTATTATGTGAGAA
>ML784144.1:341871-369243 GCA_009831015.1 Picea engelmannii | reverse complement strand
TATTTTTTGATCATATGTCGCTCTGCTCCTTCTTGTTGGCACATGTTTCTCTCCAAAATTAAAAATAAAGGGGCCCAACAAACCCTACCACACCTATTGACATGCCCTCAAGTCAAATTTCACTTCCTTTGCTCAACTTCACATCCTTACCAAATGAGGAGCCCAACTTTAGGACCACCTCCAAAACTTTGGTCTTGAACTCCAAGAATTCCTCCAATTCCTTAGTCCACTTGCCCATCAAAATGTCGAGACGCACCATGTACAAATTTGCTTGTTCAAGGTTAGGTGCCTATGACCGAGTCTCATGGAATAAGGACCAATCAACTTCTATGGAGTTGTGTAGTTGTTGTGACACACTATAATGCATTAGTGTGTCTAGTGAAAGATGCATGAGTTGTGACTAAACCTACCTAGTGGATTGGATGAGTTGATCCAACTCATCATCCACACTTCATATCTATTGGAGCTTCTCTTGTCTAGCTAGAAGGTCAAGTATTTTCTTTGGTTCTTGTTGCAACCAGTTGATCCTCTCCTAGACCACTTATGTCGATCTCCCTCTTTTTAACAGTTTGTGCCCAATTCTAGATTATAGTCAAAATATATTTACATTAGTTATTCACCACATGAATCTTATCTTTGATCTACTAGAATGAATTTGTAGTGGGATCCAATCTTTGTAGGATATGGGACATCTTTTTTTGTTTAGTCAATTTCTTAGTGTCCCAGGTTTCCTTGAACTTTTGCTTCCCCTTCTTTATTTGTGTGATCGCCTACAACATTGTTATGTAATATCAATCATGGGGATATTTGTATCTAGGTCACTAATATCTACATCTTACTTGATAGTTAGCCACATGTGGAGGAATAGATCGTGCACTACTCAATCTCATCCTCCATAACTTGATTTTCCCATTATAGGTTGTCTAATTCTTCTTGTGCATCATCCAACCGAACTTGTAGCTAGTTTTTTTTTTTTGTTCATAGTTGCATCAAGTCCCTCTCTATATGTAGTAGCCAATTCCCAATCTCATTTCTTGAATTAAAGTGTTTCCTAACTAGGTAGTTTTTCGAGAAATCATTGATGTCTAATGGTTAGGAAGTCTGGGAATGTAGAGGTGCCGTTGGGTCCATGCAAGTTAATGGTTTCTCCATCATTTTTGTTGTGCTACCTATTATTCATCTCATTTAAGTTGGGGTCCATGCTTACATCAAGGTGGAATATGGTGTTCCTAAGTCTCGATGGGGGATTATGGTTTCCATCTTGTAACCTCCACCATCCTCCTATACCAAGTCGTGAAGGCCTTGTCATTGAATTACATATAATATACCTCTTTCCAGGCCCTCCAAGGTGCAAACACCATCAAGATCATCCATTTCTCTAGCTAAAGGATATAGCATCCTTACGGTGACTCCTAATTGAACATGGAAAAGGCCAACTGGAAATACCCATAGTTATATGTTGGCATATTTACATTGGTCGCAATGGTGGGCTTAATGAATTCATTCAAGAAAATTCGGCACCAATTCATGCATCACCCTTCTCAGCATGCCTCTTCTACTAAGAGAATGACCAAGTTATATTATGTAAACAACCCAACCTGCTAAATATGAAATTAAAATTCCCTAATGCAAACAAAAATTAAACACTGGCAAGCAGGCCCATAAAATTATAGCAAACAACATGTTGAAATACTCATGTAAATAACAACATATATAAAACCATGAATGTATGCATACCCAACAAACATACACAACATTCAAATTAGCACTTACACAATGGAAAATAACATAACACAAATAAAAAAACTTATGTTTTGATTGTTGAACCAACTATCTATGTACATAGGACATTCCTCCTAGACATAAATGTGTTGTTCATTTTCTTTCAACAACAAGACACCCTCGAGATGATGCAATTAGTCCATAAGGAGTTATTTCCCTCTTGGTTTTCCACTCTCCACATTCAACAACCCAAAACTCAAGTTCTACTCCAACAATAGTTCCAATCCACCAACTCTCTTTCCCTCAACCTGCACAACACAAGGAATAAGATCTCTCTTATGTACCATGGAATCCCTCGAGCCTTCCCACTTCTCTTGAGGGATCCAGTGCACTTGGTTTTCTAGGAATATCATAGCAAGGGACTCCATGAACTCACATCTATTTCATTGGAGTGCTCACAACGACCTTCTCAAGTCTCTTGAGCCATTTCATCAACAAGAAATCCAATAATAGGAACATAACCTCATTCTCAGCTTAATATCATAGCTCCTTCGAGCTATTACAAGCACCCGACCTCATTTTCAACATCAAACACATCCCAAGAAGTTGTCTTCCATGGATAGCATGGTTGTTTCTCTTCTCAACACCCAACTCGTCCCTTGCTATCCAAAATCAACAAGTAAAAACTACTATCTTTTCCATTTGAATTTTCCTTTTCTCCCATGCATGTTGACTCTCACATTTACTAAGCTTGATTGTACTCAATCCAATGCTCTCAATAACTAGGTGAGGTGACTTCCTCACCCAACCTCTTACATGCATTCAATGAGTGAGTGTCTAATAAGTTAAAGGGATGATTAGATGGTAATGTTACATTAACTTAGGAAAACAACATGGGTTTTCCCTTGGACCTCCCTTTATCCCCCTCTCTTGTGGAATCATAGTTCCCCATCATTATTGTCCCTCTCGTATCGCAACCAATAATTATTATTTTTATTAATTATTTCAGTGTAAATAACACATAGTTCAACCCTTGACCATATTAATTAATACAAGATATTCTCCCCAAACATACCAACTCACCAACTTAAATCACATTTATACAATTATATTATAATTTGTAGGGATTAAAACTAGGGATGTTATATCCCCTCCCCCTTATTTTTGCATTGTCCTTAGTGTACAACACCATACATGTGTACATACATATTACAATGTTAGGCTCTCCAACCTTTAATCAGCATATAGGCTCTTCGGCCGACCTAATATCAGACATGCACTCTATCCCAAACATATATACATAGGCACCTCGGCCCAAAACATGTCCACATAGGCACTCCAACCCAAAACCATACATAATGATTTCCTAGTTCAATAACACTTGCAACAATTCCAACCAATAATATCTCATTCCCCTCGGTCTTCATAACCCAAGGAAGTGTACCCCCTTCTCTTCACTGCAATCCCTTATGCTATACCACTTCTCTCTAATGCTCCAACACAAATTGACTAGGAAGTCTCGAAGATGTGAATCCAATAACTTCCAGCTACAACAAATTTCACAATTTGTCAATTTCCACAACAATTCCAACCAATAGTCTCTCATTTCCCTCAACCTACACAACCCAAGGAAGTGTACCCATTTCTTTGCATCATAGTTCCTCATATTGTACCACTTTTCTCTACGGATCTAGAACAAGGTCAGATAGGATGTCTTTGAGATGTGGCTCCAAGAACTCCAGCTATGACAATGTAATCTCCAAACCTTTAGATAGTTTCATATGTGCCTCATGCATTGCATCCTTAGCTCCAATTTGCATCTTCTGAGTTGCAACAAGTCCACTAGAATTTACTTGTTCCATGTCATTGTCCTTGAGCTCCATTTCCTTCTGGAGTTCTTCTTTCCAGGTACCCAATTCTTGTCTTCATTCTTCAATTGTTCCTATGTAGCCACCATAAAAACATACATGTTATAGTCCTTATCATATAAAAATTATCTTACTCAAAGGAGTTATCAACTCCAAAATATAGACAAGTATTCAAATTAAGTTTGTAATCATAATCCAATACTTATCTGTTTGGCTATCCCATGCTTCACAAAAATGCCACGGGAAGGAATTCATCTCACTGTTTTTTTCCCTAACATGCTCATGATTCCAGCCACCATGCCATATGCATTAATAATTTTCCTCTTTCATGCTATACTCACCCTCTTGCCTCCAACATCCCCTTCTCTACTACACAGTCCCTTGGGTGATCCATCATTTTCCAAGGTGTTCTTGTGCAAGGAGAGCACCAACTTACTATCGGGTTCCCATTGGAAATTTGTACCTGATGGAAATCATAGGGTTCTAGTGTCCTAAAAATAGTCGTCTTCCTTATATTTACAGCTTCAATAGCCATTATCTCATATGTATTACACACATACAATCATCATGAGATATCGTCATAACAATTTCACGTATTAATTCAAATCTATTTCATAAGGAAAATCAAATTCTAGGTATAATATGCCTTCTCATAATGCTTGGCTATTGCAGCAGCAGGAATGGTATTCCTTATGGGATTACACCATTTCCATATCCAATACCATCCTTCCTGCAACACTCTCAACTTTTATTTATCCAAACATATTTTCATTAGTTGTACAGATTATATTTTATTGTAGCATTCTCAATGGCTCACAAAATCATCTCAAAAGTGTATCTTACCAATAGTTCAATCACTTACAACTATTATTCATATTAAATGGATTGAAACTATCATTCCCTATATATGCATTATCTAGAACACCAACCTATAATGCAATTAGATATTACCAATAAACCAATGTGCCAATACCCATGGCCACATCTACACAATGCATCCTTGCATTGACTCTAGAATATTTCCCTGTTGTCCTTCTTCATCAAGAAATGTGATTTTCTTGTTGTAACAGTCTAGGAAAACATGGTGTTTTTCCAACCAATCCATGCCAATTAGACAATCATATGAACCCAATGGTATCATGTTTACATCTATCTTTCTACTGATTCCATTCATGTCTATTTTTCAATCTTTAACCAACTCATTGATTTTCCTCTTAGTCGTTGTGGCTAACAGAACTAACCAAGATTTATTCTACTTACTCCTTTGCAAGTGAAACCTTTCAATGATGTTAGATTTTATGTAACTATGGATAGCTCCAAAATCAATTAAAATTTTTATAGCATAGTTATCAATCTTACCTTCCACTTCAATCATGGGGGATTGATATTCCGCTTGTTTGTTGTCCAAGGATGAATAAATCCTTGTCATGTTTCCTCCCATGTATTCAACAATTTCAAATTCCTGAATGTTGTGGACAATTCTCATTCTTTCTCCTTTGTGAGGGAAGTCTCTATATAAGTGGTTCCTCTCACATCCCCAACATTGTACAGGTTGTTGCCTTGGCATTTTCCCAAATGAATCTGCAGTCATGTGCTCATTTGGGCTGGTTGACTTTGTTGATTTGCTTGGGTGTTGTTATTGAAAAAGGGTGGCTTAAAACCTTTTTTCCTTTGATCTTTTTTAACCTTCATCTTGGCATTCCAATCTTTTTGAAAAACTTGCCTTTCTCTACTGTACTCATGAATATGATTTTCTCTCCTTATGGCTTCGTCCAAAGTTTTGGGGTTATCATATTGAATCTTATCATTGTATAAAGAGGGTAACCCAGTTACAAACCTTTAGATTTTGACCTTCTCGTCCTTTATGAAGTCAACATACTTCAATAATTCAAAGATCATATTCTCATATTCATCCATTGACATGGTTCCCAACTTGAGTTCAAAGAACTCTTTCATATTTCTTTCATAATAATGTTCGGAAAAGTATTTCTCTTAGAAATATGCTTTGGAATTCCTCCATGAGATCCTCTTCCCATCATGGTGCTTGGATTTATTAAGCTGATCCCACCACATGGCAGCCTTTCGTTGCAAGTGGTAGGTTGCAATTCTAGATTCTACCCAAGAGGAGTAATCATGCAACTGAAAATATTTCTTCATTTCCAATAGCCAAGCCTTGACCTCTTCTCCTTTCCTATGCTCACCATTGAAAGTTGGTATCTTGATCTTCGTGAGTTCACCTTGCAAGATATATGCTTCAAGCCTTCTTCTTTGTCTTCGGATATGAGACACACTTGGGCTTCTCTCTGGCCATAAACTTGCATGAGTTATTCTAGTGGACTACTTTGGAGAATGATTTCTCCTTCTCATTCCTCTTGAATGCCTATCATTTCTATGATCATCCCTTTTTCTTTGAGATATGGATGCTGACACTTGTCTAGCACTAGTTGCTTGCTTGGTGCCATATTCTTTGTTAAATTTCTTATGCAACATATTTATACTCTGAAGTATCTCTTCTTTAGCCTTCATAATCCTTTCATTATCTACTCTAAATCTTTTCACTTCTTTATGCATGCTTCTCATAGTTACATGCTCCTTCCTGTCTCTTCTCCCATTGGAATCTATCTTAGCATTTGACATGCTAACATGAAGACCTATGATATCTTCCTCATGGTTGTAATATCCCTGAGCATTTTACAAAACTCTAGTCCTCATATAATAACCGAAGTTTCTTTCTTGTACCTCTAACTCTGCAAGAAATGTGCATGTAATAATTACTGTTAGAACATGCATACTATAAAACATTTCATCAATTAGAATGCAGGTTATTCTTTATCCAAATTTATGAAGGACACAATGCACCAAATCAAAATATGATTCCTTAGATGCATTCCTCTTTGAAACAAATTTCCAATGACTGTACTCATGCCTCCATCCGAGTTATGAGAGAAAAGTTACAACATCTACATGTTGCAATTTTCCACTTATTTACTACTAATTTAAAAAAAAAAAATGATAAATTTAATTGCCTAATTCAAATTTTCGGGTTCGTATATGCTTTCTTCTTCTCAAAACCTTTCCAGTGACTATTCATTTTCTCAAATCTGAGCTCTGAGTTGAAATTTATGGTCCAAATAAGTTTAGGTTGTTTTACCCAACTTATCCCTATATGCTACATGTGTCTTCTTTCTCTCCCATCACATTTTTACATAACCAGATCCTAAATATGGATCAATGGTTTTATTATATGGCTCATAATATTTCCATAGAATATTCATGTGCCTCAAACAAACCTTTGAGAAAGGTGTTATGCCCTATAGAAGAAAATTGGTGCCAAAAAGTTTCCCTTACTGTTTTGGCTATAACTTTCCCATACGAGCTTTGTTTTCCACCCAGAATAGATCATTAGATGGATCTCTCCGAGTTCTTTCATTTTAGTTGCAGAGACAAAGTGTACCTTGGTATCCTTGATACACTATGTTCTTGTGGGTTTTGATTGGATAAAAACGTCGTTTAGGGTCTCAAAATCACCCCTTAAGTTAATGACCTTCAAAACCCAAAAAATTTTGCATACAACTGATTGTTTTACTATGTCAACAACCATTGAATCTGATTCGTAGATCTCAAATCGGGTGGAATATTCTCCATTGATATGAATCTATTAGTCATTTATGACTGATGTTCTCCTTTGGGCGGGCACAACACTTTTCCCAACCTGTCAACCCGATCATCGACCATCGACCCAATCACTTGAAAAATGATTTGCAACACAACACTAAACCAACCGATCCGACCATCGGTCATTTCTCGTCAATGATTTTCATTGGAAAATGAAATCCTCGCCAATTCAGATGATTCCTGATGTTGGGAACATGCTTATTTTGAGGAAGTACCTATTTTTGGAAGGTAAAACCCAATTTTGGAGAAAAACAACTGGCAGGAAAAGAAACATGTGCAAGGGAAAGGCGCATGCAAAGGAAAGCATGCAAGGCGCACAAGTAGAAAAACCTAACCATGTTAGGGTTAGGGTTTTGGTAAGATATTTTAATAGCTTTTAAAATAGTATAAATAAGAACCTATGAGTTCTAGGTCGAGGCCTCAAAGGTTGTTCCAAGTGTTCGTTAACTTGTTTATCACATAATTTGTAGTAGATAATTTGTTGTTAACTTGTAGTATATACTGTGAAGTATTACACATAATTTGTAGTAGATACCACGAAGTCTTACAACGCAACAAAGCAGGATTTTATAAAGGGACCTAGAGGTAGGTATATCAGATCGATATATACTTCAATCAAGATCTTACTGTATAACAACAGTGTGATGACCATGGAATCATACAACTAAACTTCCCTGCGTGTATGGGGGAAGGGGGGGAGCACTGACACGAGATGGAAGAATGGAGAAAGAGATGGATAAAGGAAAGAAGAAGGAGGCCATGGAACCAATCATGACGGAGGAAGATCAAATAAAGAAGATAATGGCAACAGATGGAAAGATGCGCAATGGATCACCCTACCAATATAAGATGAATAATAAGAAGAGAGCCATAGTTGATAGAGAGGGCTTGGCAAGTGATGAGAAAGAGGTAGAGGATCTTCATGCTTTGGAGAAGATTGAGGAAATCCTGCGAGCAACATATGAAAGAAAGATAGGTGGTCTAAGGGAAGGAATATAAGGCATAATTCCCATACATGTCAGTGTGGAACCCATAACCCCATGTGCGACTAATACACCAGAAACAACACCACTATTTAGACAACCAAATTTTAGTGGAAGAAAGACAGCAGGAGGTACATCCAAACAAGGGGAAACAACTGGAGGAGCTAGTTTAGGAAGTAGTAGTCAAATATCTACATCGGGTGGAGGTAGTAGTTCATCACAGTTCAAGATGGCAGGACACGATCCCACTACCAGGTTACCAGAATTTAGGGGAGAGGCATCTAAGAACCTTGAAAAGAACTTATTTATCTGCAAGAAGATATGGGAAGCAAAAAAAAATCACAGATGAGGATACAAAACTTGCACAGTTAGTCATCACGCTAAGAGACTGCGCACTGGATTGGTACATGAGCCTAGATGTAAACAATCCACCAACAACAACAAGGAATATTGTAGATGTGAAGAAGCTACTGATAAATGGATTTCGGGATCCTAGCTCAGAAGATCAGTACATGAATGAGATGATTGAAATTATAAAGAAACTAGGTGAGTCTATTTGGGAGATTGATCAGAGGTTTAAGCGTCTTAAAGGTAAATTGAAGTATTTCATGAATGACATGTAGCATAGACATCTCTTTGTGAATTCATTGTTACCACAATTGAAATACCCATTGAGACAACAAAAGTTCCAAACTCAAGAAGAGGCTCTGCAGGTAGCCTTACAACTGGAAGAGAACTAGTATCAGAAAAAAGATCCAACAATAGAAGAGTTGAAGGAGGATCTAAAGAACCTCACATTTCAACTGGACCAGAATAAGGGCAAAGGGAAAAGAAAAGTTGTTTGGTGTGCCACATGCAGGACAAAAAGACACCACAAAAATGAATGTCCAAATTTCATGCAGTACATGGCAACATGAATACCAAACCCTTTTCCAACAGGAGGACCATGGTGAGAGATATGTAAGACACATGGGAATGATCCATATCATTGTCCAATGATGCAGAATTACCAGATAGTACCCAAGAGTTCATATTGCAATTTATGCAAGTCAGTGGGCCATGATGATAAAGATTGTAGGACAATAGAGTTGATGAGGGAAATAACTTCAGATACGTACACGGTGTAGGAAGAAATGTTGACAGGGAAAGATGCACATTAGTTCAACTAGGTACCACCTCCATACAACACTGCACAACAATAGTACAACACTACGCAACCACAATATAACAACGCACAGCCAGAGTATAACCACGCGCAGTATAATAAGGTGCTTCAGTGTAATGCACCGTGAGGAGATTGAACTGGCTAAAGAGGTGGAGGATGAGGTAGAGGATGATTTGGACGAGGCATAGGTTCAGTAGTGTGCCACAACTTCCAATATCCATGACATTATGCAAGGGAATGTCCACTTCCACCTACAACATGTATGAATTGTTGCACAACATACCATGACACAAAAGAATGCCCAACACTTTTGGGAAAAATTCAAGAAAAGAGGAACCAGAACAATCAGAATGTTTAGTGGATCTTTGTAGAAGCCATGGATGATGGAATAAATCTCAACATAGTCACGCATGGAGGAGCTAAGACAAGACTAGACACAGTAATACATGATCCAACACAACACCAATGGGTGAAGAAGAATATTGAACCACAGAAGCAGTTTGATGCGTGGAAAGAAAAATAAGAATTCAAGGAGGCCAGACAAAAGTTTATCAAACAAGATGTTGCATCTACATCATCCATGCAACATACTCAGAATGTACCAATGTACGATATGCCTTCATCAATGGGCCACACCAAGGATGCACAACTTGTATGGAAAGTAAGTACCATAAAGACTTTTTTGCAATCTTGTGTTAAGATACTAAATGATCCATCATATGTTAAAGTTTTGAAAAATATGTTAGAAATATGTAACATAGAGGTAGAGGGGAAGTTAGAGTAGAAAACAGTCAATCACCTCCATACAAGAAGGAGGACAAGCAGGGAATTCAGACTGAATGCTAACATAGGGGATTTCAACATGGGGGATATTATATTGGACTTAGGCTTTGAGGTAAAAGTGTTACCTAAGAAGACATGGCAGTGTATGGGAGAGCCCACACTAGGCTATTCACCTGTCTAGTTGAAATTAGAAAATCAACACAGACTTCTACAAATTGGAAGGCTAAAAGGTGTGACAGTAGATCTGGATGGAGTGCACACCAAGGCAGACTTTGAAGTGATAGAAATAGTGTATGGAAAAACACCTTATCCAACATTTCTTGGCTTGGATCAGGCATTTTATAACCAGGCCATTTGATAACCAGGCCATGATCAAATTGAATACAAGAAAGATGACATTCGAATCAGGGGAATACAAATTTATTGCACCATTAGATCCATCAAAAGGAGAAATATTTGTAGAGCCCACTTGCTTAGATCTGGAGAAAATAAACTAGTTGTACAGAACCAATGCACACAAAGAAGATTATGCTAATCCAACTACAGATGGGGTACTCAATTGGAGAAGCATCACATCATGTGATTCTGAAGAAGATACAAGTTTGGAGAATTGGCAGCAGAGATTACATGAAGTCTCCACAAGAAGGTGTGCAATAATAGACCACGCAGTAAGATGGGTAGGTACATAGATAAGATAACATCTCAGTTTTCATGGCATAAATGACTTAGAAGAATTCCTAACAAGATACAAAGACAAAGTTTTAGAGAATCATAGGCTCTTATCCCGCTAGATGGATGTTCAGGCCCATCTGATATGAGTACAAATCAAGCTACCTATCCATTTATGTCAAGATAACATATTATCTTAGTACAGAGAACAGATTGAAGAGAATACTTGTCATCTTGAGAGAAGGAGACTCAGAAGAAAAGCAACAACACTCATTCTTTAGGACAAGACTCCAAGTTCCAGGTTTGATTGATTAAATTGATAAGATTCAAAATTGCACATATCAAGCTTGATAACTGCCACATTGCAAGTAAGCACTACAGTTGTGATAGAAAATATTTGAAAAGTTTTATTATTGAATACTTGGTAGCATGTGAGCACTATTGAGATAAATTCTTATGGTAATCATTTACTAGATATAACTAACATCTCCTCTAGGAGAAACGTTTTTTTTTTTCCAGGTTACCATGGAGGAATGATTGATCACAACACTAGAAGAGTGTTTCTCTCATTCCTTATTATTGTATTTCTTACTTTTTACCCTTGTTTCAAGCATGTCACAAGTGATAGCTCTGAAGGATCTACTATGACAATCGTTATCACTATTGCTTTTATTATTATTATAAAGAGTAGTATTCTTGTCTATTGGTTCTCCCTTGTTGTTCTTGTTTCAGGCAGTTCACAGGTGATAACCCTGAGGGAGCTATAGTGACGGTTGCAGGAGGCAACATATTAGATGAGACATGGAGTAGACTATCCAAGTTGTATACATGATCGTATACATCCATGTACCAAAGAAGATGAAGAAGAAACTACTTTTTGAGATACAAAGTATCTAATATGGAGATTGATTGTAAGGAGAAGAAGGCTCCAAAGATGTCTGAACATTAGAATAGAACTCACATTAGACCTGGTCAATGGATAATGAAGCCACCTTGATAGGAAGAAGAATTCTCTTGGATATTATAATGACATTTTTTCCAACGATGGCGAAAATTTCAGACCAATACTTCTCACAATGGAGGGTTATGATATAAAACGAGATCTTATGATCTCTTATTTATACAAAATGGCACCAAGTTGACTTGTCCATAAATTAAGGGGTAAACCACAAGACTAGGGGTCAACAACCATAATATTTCCCCCTTAAACAAAGTAATATTAAACAATTCATTTAAAGTTTCACTTTTGCACAAATAAAACCTTAATTTTACATGGACGTGTCCCCTTTAGGGCAGGTTTTTCCACTTAAAAGAAGTTGTTAGTGTTGGAGAAGCATGGGTAGGCCTCCAAAGGCCACATGTCAATCATATAGACAATATCCTCATTTTGAATACCCTCTTCTCCTCAAAACGTCCATGCGTAAATGAGTGACACCTCACCACCAAGACCTAACCCCGCTAGGTGACATCATACCTCTAGGAGTGACGTTTTGCCTCTCCTAGGGAAAACATTTGGTATGTGGGGACTAGGTTATGTTGTCCAAGTAAATCTCAAGGCCTTCCAAGTTTGATATTTCTCATCCGACATGTGGGCCCTTGGCATCCAACCTGTGGGTAGATCTTGCCCTAGTTCAATGAGAGTTTTCAAGAGATCCCTCTCTAATCCATGTAAAGTGAATGAAGTGGTTAGGGTCAAGACTCAATTGGAATAGGGATCATGACATGTAAGGGTCCGTAGTGTCTCATTCACGGGTTCCTTTGTAGAGGGTGTGTGGTACCTTCATCCACAATGCACTTTTTCCAAGCCCATCAATTGCCTTTTATCTTTCTTTCTTTGTATTTTATTTTATCATAGAATAAGGAGAGGTTGAAGGTCACTGCCCTAGCATGGTGACCAAATGATGGAAATGTCACCCACAAACACCTAGTGTAAATGAGAAGGTTGGCTCATGATGATACCCCCTTTCTCTCAGCCATGCAACTGAGAGCCATTAGCCTGGTTTGGTGACTAGATGATGGCAATGTAATACCACTAGATATTCATGGATGTGATAGGTCGACTCATGATGAGACCTCCTATCCTTCAACTAACCTTTTAAGAATTCTTTATTATATTGTGGGTCCCCTTTACTAAAATATAAGTGTTTCACTTCTTTCTTGAGTGATCCCTGGGTGAAGCATCTGGAAGGTTTATACAAGGATTTTATATTTTACCCAACATCAATCCCTCTAGGCCTTCAACCCCTTCTTCCCATAGAATGAGGGACAACCCTTTCTTGGGTCAATACAACCTAAAATCCCAAGAGATAAGGAAATGGAGGGGAATATTGATGGAAAGTGGTAAGTATGGTGAAGAATGGTACGATGGCTTATTATGGGAGTTCCCAGTAGAAAACCCATCCCCAAGGAAGACCACTTACTAGGGCACAATGTCAACCACCAAGGTGAAGCAGGGAAAAGGGCATAATTTCCAAGCATATATCATGAAATATAGAGAAAACTAAGATACAACATACTTAATTGGATTAAATATTGAAATTATTCTCACCATAATACTAACTTGTACCTCATGGAGCAAGTCCCACTGCCTTCTAGAATCCAACTGATGTGGTGGATGCCATATGCAAATCTATGACCATCTGTGGTGGTGGGAGGGATTTCCATTTGTGAAAAATGGTATTGTTGGTCATGTAGTCTCTCGACACTCCATATCTGCAACTTGAGGGCCTTGAGACATAATCTCCTTAGTTATCCACAAAATGGGGATAACACGGCCACAACCCTTTTCAGGTGGGCCTGGGATTTCAACCATTGGGCCCCATTGATGTAACATTGCCCCTTGCATCGACACAGTAAAAATATTCCCATGCTCAATATGAGGTTGAAAAAGAAAGTATATCCCACTTATGCTACACAATATGAAGTATGGCTTTTGATTTTAGTATATGGCCTGGTCGAGGTATTTACTCCTGACAAGGGGGATAAACCTTGAGACCTCCTACATAAATCTCAAAGCACTTAAATACTCGAGTTAATCTAGAAGACATATCAAATTTTGATATATATTTATTATCACTTAATTAATTTTTAACCTATTAAATTATTAATAATAATAACATTGTTACTTGGTTATTAACCTTTTGGTAATATAACTATGTCAACTAATTGTACATTCCAAGTGGGCCTAATGGTTAATACCACGTGTTTACTCATTGGAGGTCACAAGTTCATTTTTGGAGGGGGGTAGGGTATGTGCATGTGAGCTAGTTATTTTTTGTGGATTTTAGTTTGGCGTTGGCAAGGTACCAACACTCTCATTCTTGCTTACTTACTAGAAAATGGGACGAATTGTATACCTTGAGCAAACCCCAAATGTGTAATTGCTTTTTTGCTCAACATTGAGTTGACAAGTAACAATTATATATTAGGAACCAAGGTAGATTCATCTTAACTCCAAAACTATTATGTGTGGAGAAGGACCATGAGGGAGATGTGTAATTTCTTATGTGCTCAACATTGAGTTGACAAGTAGAAGTTATATATTAAGAACCGAGGTAGATTCATCTTAACTCCAAATCTATTATGTGTGGAGAAGGATCAAATCTGTCAAGGTGAAAAACTTTTTAAATTGAAAAAAATTGATGAAAGGTTTGCATATCGAGAGATTTAATGCCTCTCTACACATAATAAATATGGAATTAAAATGGATTTACATTGATTATACTAAATATAAAATTTATTTATAAAATATTTTTTTATTTATATCTCTTTGAAACTCATAAATTTTATATATTTTTCATTTTCAATTCAAAAAGAGCTATAACATTTACCTTATACATATATAAATCCATATTCCCATATACATCAAAATTTTTAAAGATAAAAAATCATATTATAATGATTCCATAAACCCAAATTAAAGGCAACATCATCCTAACCAAATGTACAAAACCGTATTAAAAAACACTCCAAACCAATGAAAATACACATTTAAAAAATTTGAACAAAGGAGAGCCAACACAATTTTGGATTCAGGTCGTGCCTCTTTGTACTCTTCGGGCCATGTTCAACCTATGTGTAAATTAGGGGTCATTTTTTAATAGTTTTTTCTCTTGTTGTTTTCTAAAGAGACTTGGTATAGAGAAATCAACTGAACTTGTTTTCTTGTTTTTCTTCCATTCTCCCTTACTTAAATTGTTGTTGTTCTCGTCAAAGAAATTCCATTAAATCCTTTGATGAAAGGGATGTTGGTGAGGAGACACTTTTACAATTGTCACATTCAAATGTGTCTCTAATACTATTTTTCATGGGCTAAAATTTTCATTCCACTTGAGCATCCAATACCACTCAAGAAGCCTAGTTAGGGCACATTACTGATTTGACCAAGTTGCTAGTTGGGCATGGCCATCAACCACAAGTATCACTTAGATTATGCTTAACAACATGTCTATATTGAACCCAAGATAGGCACCTTAGAGTGAGTAAAATGTCAAGTGCTTGTAGGTGATGCTACACTATTTCCTCCCTTAAGACAACTGCACTTGAACAACCGACTACCCAACATAAGACTGTGTTGTCATCCAACTAGGACAACACTTGATAGTCCTTGAAGATCATGTCCCCACTTCACCAAGAAGGAATTCTCAAGTACATGAAGACCATTCCCCAAGGGATGGTGAATGCAGTCTTAAGTTGATCATCCCTCCTAACTAATACCTGGTTGTATCCTGAAAAACCATCCAACACAAACACCATTCCAACGCTAGTGACTCTTTGTAACAGATGTTCCATGGTAGGGAGAGGATAATTTTCCTTAAGTGATAAGCCTTGTTGAGATAGCTACTCATAGTGAAAATTTATGCTACAAATATGAAGTGACAATGGATTTTTTTATAGAAATGAAGTGGACTCTAGATATATACCCTAATCTAAAGGATATAGGGTATATGCTTGTGATGATATTCATCACGAGCATCACGAAATGCAAGTGAATGCAAGCGAGCATGGACTGATAGTGAGAAAGTTCAAATGGAATGAAGTCTAGAATTTCTAGAGTTATTGAACACTTTAATAATCACTGTTGAAGAAAATACAATAATACTCAATAAAGAAAATCTTTAGTCAGTGCTAACTTGTTTGCAAGTGATGCAAGATAAATTTAGACTTCTTAAATCTTAATCCCAACTATTGAATGATGAAATCATGGATCTCCAAAATCAATAGTTAGTGAAGTGTTCTAAACTAGTTTTTATTTAGAACAACCATCTCTATGATGATGACGACGACGATGATTTTGATCAACAATTAGTGCAGGTGCAACTTAGTGAGCCAACTTCATATACAAATGCAATTGAGAGAAGTTGTTGCAACTGGGGGTGACGTCAAGGAGGGTTTTTGGTCTATCTCTTGGTATTTCTTGGTTAAGTGTTGTGCTACTCTTCCTAGTGAAGGAGTAGAGGAGGATATTTTGTTCGGACTTTGGTCTATCTATATTGAGGAATTTTTGCTGGGTTTTCTCCCCCATGAGGGTTTCCAAGGATAATCTCTGTGTCTCTATTTGTTTTGTGATTGTATCTCTTTCAGTGATCTTATTTATGCAACTGTTGTGCTAAATGATTGTAATAATAAATAATAACCATAATTTCTAGTTGTATAAGTAAAAACTTCAACATGGTATCAGAGCAAGCCTAAAAGAGACCAACTCACAATCTAGTTTCCAATATTGCAACTATTGCAGAGTTAAGAAGTTTGGATATTCTAACTAGGAAGAGTTAAACTTGAAGGGGTTGGGGGGATTTAAGGGATCATGAGCCAATTAAAAAATGATAGGGGGATGATCTAAAACTCCCCTGGAGGAGACCCATTGGCGAAAGAGGAAGTTTCCTTGCATAAACAATTCTGCAATGAGAAAGCGATCAAGTATTTTTGCAATACAAGAATTTCATGTTTGCATGTTGTTATCAGATTAATGGGTAAGTGAGGACACAAACAAATCTCCCTAACTTCCACAAGAAACTAGAACAAAACAAAACAGAATACACACTTCGCCTTAAACTTCATCATCATATGAACTAGTTTAGTGAGGTACAAGTGACATACCTTTTAAATGACGCTTGATCCTCGCTAATGTCGTCCTTATAGATCCTTCCTTGAGTTTGCATAATAGTAATCCTATCTAAGAATCACAAACCAACAAAGGAGGAAAACAAGGATATATGTATTCTAACGAAGTCTATGTATATGATCAAGGAATTATACAATAGAAGACAAGATGCTTTTATAGGGAATAAATGTATTACTGTATTAAGTGAATAGAAAGTGGAGAATACAACCCATGCATTGATGTTGTAAGGTCCCCTTTCGATGACTCTTTTCTTCAACACACACACCTTTGCTCCAATTCCTTGAATGAAGAAGATCCACAACCTGACTTGAAGAACTATAGCAAAGCTCTCAAGCATAATCTGAAGTAGAACTCTCCATACAAATCTTAGCCTATTCAACCTTAGCCTTTTCCATGAGATATCCCTCTTTATATAGTGTGAAAGAGAGATGGATGATAATATTAGGATGATCCCACCAAATTAGAGAAGCAAGTAAGATCCATACCGATCGGAGGCCACCTCATCTTCTAGAAGATTCCCTTCTAGAAAATTTGTGAAATTTGACTTTTCTCAGGCTTTAATCATCTTTGCACCCTATGCACAAGAAGCATGTGATGACGTCATAGTCTAGGTTTAGGGCAGAGTGCGAAGATCAGGCATCGTCGCACCCCATGCATATAGTAGGGTGTGACGACCTTTCTTGACATCATTTTTGAAAGAGGAAAGAAAATCACTTTTCCCATGGAGAAAGTCTCTTTTAATATTTTCAGGGAACATGAACACATGTTGTGAGGTGATCATTGATGTCATCAGATGTTTTCTTCAAATACTTTTACGAGCGTGAAAAGAACAAGGTCGCTCGACCATATTTTCATGTTTAGGGAGCTTGAAAAGAGCTTAAAGGATACTCCATAGATTTTGTTTTTTGTGTCGCCAATACAAGTTCTAAAAAATGACAAAAGACTACTCAATTACATTCTCATGGTTTGACGAGTGTGAGAAAGAACTAAGACTTTGCTCGAAGTTTTTCCTGAAAAACTCTAAAAGGATCTGTACATGCGAAAAATATACAAAAATAAACCAAAAATGGGTGGACCCTTGTTCCAACGTCTCATCTCTAGACTTTTTAATATACAAAAGTCAACACTTGCCAAGTTGTTAAGGCTTTAGGGCATGGATAAAATATAAAAATAATATAATTTTGCAAATGAAAAGTGATCAAAGTCAATAAAATAGGTTAAAAACACCATTTTACCATTTCATTTGTAAGTTTACCCAAATAGTGCTCCAAAGCCCTTTTTCACCCCGATTTTCAATTGTCGATTGTAGAGCATGTGGTGGATCATTTCATGAATCGTCTCTATCAAACAAGTAATCTCCTTTTCCTTCATCTTTTCATGGTTTCAAAATTGTTTTTTATTGGTTAAATTTATGTTTTTGGGTCAATTTTTAGGGGTTACTTGTGCGCTGAGGTCGTCGCAGGTGCCCTATACCGTGAACATCGACGATCTAGGAACGTCATAGGTGACCCTATAGGTAGGGTGCAACAACGTCACACTGTGTGAATGCACAACCCCACGATGACCACAACCAAATATTTAAAAAAGATAAACCTAACTAGAAAAAATCCCCAGGAAAGAATTTTATGTTTCTAATCTCATCTTATGGTTCCTTGGAAGGATTTCCTTAGTCAATATGCTGGAGTGGCATGAGCAAGAGAATGAAGAAGAATATTACTTTGCCAGGAATGACCCGGGACTAGTTATGGCTCTCAAGCAGTGTGATTTACTAAAATTCTTCAGGATTCAGGGCATGAGAGACCAACTGAGACTACTAGAGTACTTGGCTCATATGTGGTGTGTGAACGAACAGGCATTTCGTGTGGGTGTCCACACACTCACGGTAGATATCAAGGATATCTATTTCCTAATAGGAATATCTCTTTGTGGTTCACGGGTGTCACTTACATACATCAGGGGTGGAGGTGAGCCTATGGATTACTACGTCTTCCATCATTGTGTGTCAGGTACTGAGAAACATAGTGACAATGTAGCTATCAGGGATGTCTGGTATTTGCCTTTGCGAACTATCCTTTAAACTATTACTCGCATGGAAGGGAGTGCAACTCCTCATATGGCTTTGTAGAGCCATTTTCAGTATTCCATAGAATGCATGGAGCCCAGGGTCTTCAACTGGTGTAAGGGGGTCCTAAAAAGCATGAAGAAACAACTTACCAAGTGTCGAAATGGTGGGTTAAAGAAATTTGGATATGGGTCTATTTTGAGGTCCTTCTTCCTGGAGAGGGTTCCTGTCCTATGCCTGCAGGTGGAGTGGGGTATACCCACTCCACAGGATCCACGAATGAAGAGGTGGGTAGATCTCATGGCTCAACATGGAGGTGTTCCCATCATCAAGTATGACGATGTCTTCCTCCAATGGTTGAGGAATCAACTGCTCATGGTGGAAGATTATGCGTATTCTGGGGTAGATTTTCGTGGATATCCAGATATGGATCTTCCTAATGGGTCCCAGTGGGGGGACATAGGTAAGAAGGAATTTTTTTTATATATTGCTTTTGTTATTTTAATGATATAAAATGTTTTTTGTGTTATTTATCCGATGACTAATCAAGTGTTCTCATCAATGTAGATGTGGGGCCTTATCATCCGCTGGGATCATCTCCCATCCAGAGGCACATAGAGAGAGGTGTTGTAGCAGGAGTGGTTTTTGCAGACCTCGAGGCTATAGAATAGAACCTGAAGGGACTAAACATGCATGTCCCTGACGCTACTGTGGATGAGTTCCCTAGGCACTACCAACGCCACACAATGGGCATATCTGCATCTATCGGTCGACTGCTCCATAGAGTAGCACGGAAAATCACTTGTTATAGAGAGCAACATCCTTGATTCTTTTGTACATGAAGCTATGAGCTTCACATTTTTGATATTTTGGTCTTCGGAAAAAAACACTTTTTGTAAACTTTTATCGTTATAAATATAAGGCTCCTATTGGCTTACTTGTTTTATGTACAAAGTGTGATTGGATTTTATAAATGTCTCAAATTTATGTCTAACACATAATTAGCCAATGCATCTGTCAATGTATTTAGACATCTAGGAATGTGTTGATATTCAATGTAATCAAAATGTCGTTCCAAGAGGCGAATTCATAAATATACTCGTAACAAAGTAGAACTTCAGATGGAATAAACGTTACTCAATTGTAGTACTACTAACTGTGAATCAATTCGTACAATAAGATGACAGATTTCAAGTGAAACAACGTCAATTAACAACTCACTAACTGCATGATCTAGGTGGATATCGGTGGCCACCCACCTTTTCCAACTCGCTCAAAACAATTTTCTGGCAATTTTGACAATTTACTATTTTTAGCAGTTTTAACTTTTGGGGCCATTTTGAGGGCCTAAATGAAGGTTTTTCGAGATCGAGATTCTCAATGATAACCGAAGGAATGATTGAGCCCCCAAAATTATTCTCCTCGATGATACCTTTCCCATGGGCTATCATGCTCCTAAAATGAAGATCGTATGCAAAAGTTACGACCCTAGGAAGTTGATGTACTGACTTACCCAAATGGGGCCCACATGAATTTTGGTGCTTCATCTCCTACGGTTAGGTTTTTGGATGTCTAGGGTTTTTGAAATTCCTGTTTATTGTAAAAAGGCCTTCAAAGCCTCATTGTAATCATATTCTTACGAATGAGCGTAGTCGTCACATTTCTTCTCAGAGATAAGCCCCCACCATTCCAACAAGCTTGTTTTCCGCTGCATTTTACAGTTTCAACTTATTTCATTATGGAATAGAAAAACAGTTTTACTCTATCTCTGTTATTATGTGTTAATCATATTTTAATAATTTGTATTCATTTCATTCTTCTCATAAAATCCATATCAGTGGTATCAGAGCGGTCTGCTCCTTGTCGTCTTAATGTATGTCCCCAACGAGGTCAGGGTACAAAGAATTGGGTCTCGAGCTTGTTTCTCTCGAGGAAAAAATATCTTGCACGCCCAAGAGACCTCTCATGTTAGGAGAAAGGAAATATGATAGAATAGGAGATCCTTTCAAAATGTTACTTGAGGAAGCCCTCACGCAACAGAGGAACAAGATGATGGATAATTTCGTGCAAATCCCTCAACGACTACCAATAGGCGGCACATATTCCTCGAGTGGAGGCACTGACCCCTTCAAGGTAAAAATCAACTTCGATATTCCTATATTTTAAGGTTAGATAGACGTAGATGCTGTAGAAAAGTGGTTGAATCTACTAGAAGGGTATTTTTCTGTCCATAACTTTTCGAATAGAGAAAAAATTACTTTTGCACTCCTCAAACTCGTTCCCCATGTCAAAGATTGGTGGGAAACTTTCTGTGAGAAAAAGGAAACATAAGAACCCTCATTATTTATAGTCGCGGCCACCTAGGAATCCTTCAGGGATGCTATTAAGGAACAATACTACCCTGTCGGAAGTTATGACGACTTGTATACCAAATGGACCACATTGCGGAAAAAAAGGGACCAAGCAGTGCCAGAGTTCACAAATTGTTGAAATTACTAAGACAACTGAGAGGATGGGGGTGAATCAGTTGTTATTGTGCTTAAACAATTTTAAGTCTATTAATACATTTTTAATCTTTCTTCAAGTGATCATCAACATTATACAACATATGGACAATAAAAGTAATGAGCATTAGTCACACATAAGGTATACACAGAGACAAATTTTCATGAGGAAACCCATAAAGGGAGAAAACCTCTTCTTCTTCAAAATGATAGGCAGTGTTTTAAGTTCTGTACATCATCTATAATTGAGCACCAACTCAATGTGAGGCTGCTACCTCTGTTTTACAAGATGCAACTTGTTTGAGAGGATTGAATCTCTTGTTTCTCTAGCACCTACTAGAAGGAAGCACCAACTCCCTAATGTTCCAGCACCAACTGGATGGAAGCACCAACTGGATGGAAGCACCAACTTCCAGTTACACAAGCTCCAACCTGTATAACAGAGAACACTTATTCTCCCTTGCACCACCCTGCCACCCTTGTTTCTTTGACTGCAAGCAGATGGAAGCTACAAATCCCAGTGTTCAAGCTCCCACTTGAACCTCTGAGGAAAATAGTTCTCCCTAGCACCTCCCAACCACCCTGAAATATTAAAAAATGAAAGATTAAACAACCAACTACACAGATAAATCGATTCTTACCAGTTCTTCTTTGTTTTGTAAATCTGGTCTTCTTCTAACTGTTCTGCAATTCTTCTCTTCCTTTGTCTGTTCTGCAATTCTTCTCTGCTTCAACTTGTTCTGTCATTTTTCTCTTCTTCAAGTCTTTTCCTCATCTGTTACTCTTCTCTGAGTTTTATCTCACACTGCGCATATTTTTCAGTCTCACACTGCGCATCCTGTGATTTTCCCTTTCTTACAGTTTAATTCATTTTTTATCCAGAACAACCAACCTCGTACAGTCTATGTCCTTTTATTTTATGCACCAAACCCACAACAATTACACTTCGCATATTCTTAGGAAAAAGAAATCTGTCTAAGCAACTGAAACACCAACCGATCAGGAATCATGAATAAGTTTTGCTAACTGATTCGTAACTGATGAATTAACTATGAGAGAGAACAATAGCCCTCTGATCATATTCAAGTTTATCTGTACCGTTGGATGAACTTTATTAATCTTTCCTTTAAATCAGGTTTTTACATTTTGACATTCCTCTTGCCAAGTGTCTCGACACTTCATGTCGCGATCTCTAAAAATCTGATACAGAGCTTTTCTGCACTAGCTCCTACCTCTATATGACCATGGCCATGACCAAGCGCTTATGCATAAAGTGATTTTTGCAAATTCACATTTCGTGAATTTGGAGATGAGGCATCTCGACTCTCCAAGTCGCGATCCCCGAAACCCCGAAATGGAGCTTATCAAAACTGACTCCTTCCCTTCTCGTGACCACCGACAGTGACCATAGGCTATGCCAAAAGGCGCTTCATATTTCGCAAGTTTATAAACTTCATCGAGTCTGATCGACGGTTGAAATCTCCATAGATCCGACGGTCCATATCTTATCACGATCTCGCATCTCGCGAGTTTCCACACATGCTCCATTGACTCCAAGTCAGCGACTTGTCCTATGATTCAACGGTCCAGATCTGATCTTAATTCAATGGCTCAGATCATATCACGATTTCACATCTTGCGAGTTTCCACACCATGCTCCGTTGACTCCAAGTCAGCGACTTGTCCTATGATTCGACGGTCTAGATCTAATCTTAATTCAATGGTTCAAGTCATATCGCGATTTCTCATATCGCGATTTTGACGTTCTTGTGGTTATGTTTCTTGCCTCGCCAAGTCGCGATTCGTGAAACTCCAAAATGGAGTCGAATCAACGGTCCATATCACACCTTGATCTGACGGCTGCGATTAAATCACGATTTTTCATATCACAATTTCAATGGTTATATTTCTTGCCTCTCCAAGTCGTGAGTCGTGAAACTTCGAAATGGAGTCGGATCAATGGTCCAGATCACACCTTGATCTGACGGCTGCGATTAAATCGCGATTTCGCATATCGCGATTTCGATGGTTATGTTTCTTGCCTCTCCAAGTTGCGAGTCATGAAACTCTGAAATGGAGCTCAGATCAACGATCCACCTTCTTTCGGGAATTAAAATGGGATCCAACGATCAGAAATGTTGCTTCTCCTTTCGAGCTTACTTTGTTCTGCTTACTCTAATTCTGCTTCTCCTCCTGAGCTTACTTTGTTCCGCTTACTCTGATTTTTCCATCGATGATCTGCCAACGATCCTCTGCACTAACTCTTCTGAGCTTATTTGAATCTTCTCTGCAACATCTTCTCATAATGCCCATCTATCACATACTTTCTGTACTCATGCCATCTTCATTGTTGTACTTTCCATTAATGACAAGCATACAAGCATGCGTTGTCTGTTAAATATTTGCCAACATTCTCCCCCTTTGGCATTGATGGCAACCACTGTAACTTTCCTATAGCATCCTTGAAATCACATCCTGAAATTTTACTTGCCACACTTTCTCCCCTTTTGACATCAATGTCAAAGAAGAAACACTCTCCCCCTGAGCTGTTGCAGTACATACTCCCCCTGTCAACTAGAAGCATCTTAGAAATACACCAGATATTCAATAAGTACTCCCCCTGACCAGGTGAATATATTAGACACAAGAAATTATAACCCCCAACTTGTGACAAAGATATCCAAAAGGGGTTTCTGCTAATGGTTTAGTAAAGATATCAACAATCTGTTCTGTAGAAGGAATATAATTCAGCTGAACAATTTTGTTGGTAACTTGTTCTCTGAGAAAATGGTACTTTATTGGAATATGCTTAGTCTTGGAATGAAGAACAGGATTTTTAGAGACACTAATAACACTGGTGTTATCACAGTGAATTGGAATGGGTTCAATGTAAGTCACCTTCAAATCTGCAAGAGTTTGAATCATCCACAAAATTTGTGTGCAACAAGTAGCAACAACAATGTATTCTGCCTCTGTAGTTGATAATGAAATGGATCCTTGCTTTTTACTAAGCCATGCTACTAATGAGTCACCCAGAAAGAATGCTCCTCCACTGGTGTGTTTTCTCTCATCAACACAATTTGCCCAATCTGCATCTAAATAAGCAATTAACTGGAAATTCTGATTTTTGGAATGCCACAGACCTTAAGTCATTGTTCCCTTCAAGTATTTGAATATCCTTTTGACAGCTACCAAATCACTTTGTTTAGGAGATGACTGATAACGACCTACCATTCCAACAGCTTGCATTATATCAGGACGGGATGATGTGATGTATAGAAGACTGCCTATCATAGAGTGATATGTCCTTTGATCAATATTCGGTGAAACATCATTTTTACTGAGCTTGCAACCAACCACCATAGGTGTACTAACTGGAGAGGAATATTCCATTTGAAATTTCTTCAACATCTCTTTCAAATATTTTTCTTGAGAAATAAATATTCCTGTAGAACTTTGTTTTACTTGTAAGCCAAGAAAATATGACAATTCTCCTATCACAGAAATTTCAAATTCTGTTTGCATAGAGTTAGCAAACCACTAGATAGATGATTCATTAGTACAACCAAAAATAATATCATCTACATAAACCAAAACAACCAGTAAATTATCACCTTCAGACTTAATGTAAAGGTTACTATCAACAATACCTTTCTTGAACCCTTTTTCTTGTAAAAATTTGTCCAGTCTATAATACCAAGCTCGTGGTGCTTGTTTTAGTCCATATAAGGCCTTCTTCAGCTTACAAACATAATTAGGATTATCTGTCAATGAGAATCCTTCAKGTTKCTCYATATATACTTCTTCCTCTAGATCTCCATTAAGAAATGCTGACTTAACATCCATCTGATAAACTTTAAAGTTTTTATGACATGAATAGGCAAGAAACATTCTGATGGATTCCAATCTTGCCACTGGTGCAAAGGTTTCATCAAAGTCCTGACCTTCAATTTGTGCATACCCTTTACAGACCAGTCTGGCTTTATTTCTAACAACTTGTCATTTTTCATTCATTTTATTCTTGAACATCCATTTGGAACCTATTACATTCTTATCTTCAGGTCCAGGGACAAGCTCCCAAGTATTGTTCTTTTCAATTTGATCAAGCTCTTCATTCATTGCTCTAATCCAATCATCATCCTGGCTAGCTTCCTAAAAAATTTTAGGTTCAGTCATAGATAAAAAGGCAACATGATATTGTTCTGAGTCTTTAATCAATTTCCTTATTGTCTGAACTCCTTTATTTATATCCCCAATTATCTGATTTTCGGGATGATTCTTTCTAATAATTCTGAGAGGTGATTTTGCTTCTTTCTGCTGATTTGTGTCAGTCTGAGTATTCGTATTTTCATCTGATTCAGATTCTTCCTTTTCTGATCCTTGGACCTATTCATCTTCATCTTCAACTATATCTTCTATTCTTAGTTCAACACTGCTTTCATTTCTAACTGGGATTTCTTCATCAACTTTTATATCTATACAATCAACTAGTTTATGCAGTCTCTTATTGTAGAATTTGTACCCTTTACTATTTGTAGAATAACCCAAAAAGATACCTTCATCAGCCTTGTCATCATATTTTCCAATATTTTCATCATTGTTCTTGATATAACATTTACTCCTGAAGACTTTAAAATGCTTGATTGAAGCGGGTCTTCCAAACCATAGTTCATAAGGAGTCTTGTCACTGTGTGGCTTGAGATGAGATTTGTTAAGGATATGAACAATTGTATGAATTGCTTCCACCCAATATGTCGGAGGTATGTTCCTTTCATTCATCATTGATCTTGCCATTTGCTGTACTAACCTATTCTACCTCTCAACAACTCCATTTTACTGTGGAGTCCTTGGAATTGTGTACTCTCTTTTGATCCCATGTTTATCACAGAACTCTTTGAAGTTCCCTGAACTAAACTCTCCTCCTCTATCAGACCTTACTGCCTTTAATCTTTTTCCTGTTTGATTCTCAATCAAAGCATTAAACACTTTGAATTTTTCAAATGCTTCAGATTTTTCTTTCAAAAAGGCAACCCAAGTTAGTCTAGAATAGTCATCAATAATCAACATAAAGTAATTTTCTTTTCCTGTACCTTCTTTCCTTGATGGTCCACATAGATCCATATGTACTAATTGGAGAGGTTTTTCCGTTGAAGGAAAGTTTTTAGTTTTGAACTAAGTGCGAGTAAGATTTCCTATCTAACAGGGTTTACAAATAGAGTCATATGGCTTTGATATCTTCGAAAGATCTTTTACTGCCCCATTGTTTCTGAGTTTGATTATGTGATCAAAATTTAGGTGACCAAGTCTCCTATGCCACAACCAACTTTCATCATATTTGCTTAAGTGACATTCTTCTTTTTCTTATTTTAATATATAGACATTTTTTTCTGTTCTTATACCTTTTGCAACTAGCTGTCCTGAATCCACAGATTTTATTCTACAGTCTTTAGAGGTAAAAACAACTTCACACCCTTGGTCACATATTTGACTGACACTAAGAATATTATGTTTCAAACCTTCTATGAACAACACATCTTGAGCATTCCTTTTTCCATTACTCAAACTTACAATTCCTTTACCTTTTATCTTTCCCGGTGCATCATTTCCAAAAGTTACATTCCCTAATTTGCTATCACTTAGAGTTAGAAACTTACTTTTGTCTCCAGTCATGTGCTTGGAGCATCCACTTTCAATATACCAGGGATTCTTTTTTCTTTGGGCTGATAGCACTAGTCCACACTTGTCATCTACTTTCTTCTTCCAAACTTTGACATTTTCAGTAGTGGGGATCAAATCTGACTTGTAATTCTTTAAGTG
>ML784144.1:323644-340653 GCA_009831015.1 Picea engelmannii | reverse complement strand
TGGTCCTTTTTCTGATGGGGACACTTAGATGCAAAATGACCTATCTTACCACAATTAAAGCATTTGAAGGCCAACTTGCCTTGATATTTTCCTGATCCTTTCTTTAACCTTCTCACAAATTTTGCCTCAATATCATCTAATTCTGAATCAATATTCTTGTCTGCTTTAAAAGATACTTCTCTAATACTAGATTTATCTTTGTTAATTCTCATTTCATATGCAGTTAGATTTCCTAGGAGTTGATCAATGGACAGAGTTTTAATATCACTTAATTCTTCTATTGCAGAGACTTTTGGATTAAATTTATCAGGCAGAGATCTTAAAATCTTCTGAACTAAGAGTGATTCGTCAAACTTCTCACCAAGACCCTTCATGGCATTCACAAGTTCTTCAACTCTTAAAAAATACTTACTAACTGTTTCATCTTCATTCATCTTTAGTTGTTCAAATTTCAATCTGTATGTTTGAAGTTTGGCATCTTTTCCTTTCTCATTTCCTTCATAACTGCTAATAAGTTTATCCCACATTGATTTGGCAGTTTCAAGATGCATCACCTTTACAAACTCAGCTTTAGCAAGTCCATTCAAGATAGCATTCATTCCCTTAGCATTAAAACTAAACTCTAACTTATCGTCCTTGGAGGCTAGCACAACAGGCTTTGTGTATCTAGTCTCTACTACATCCCAAACATCAGCACCCAAGGCCATTAAGTATGTTCTCATTCTAATCTTCCAAAAGGAAAAATTTGTTACATAAAACAAAGGGGGCTTAGAGGTTGAAGTCCCTTCATGACTTGTCATGTTTAAGCTTACAGATCTACCTTTGAATAAAAGGAACCCGCTCTAATACCAATTGTTGAAATTACTAAGACAACTGAGAGGGGGGGGGGTGAATCAGTTGTTATTGTGCTTAAACAATTTTAAGACTATTAATACATTTTTAATCTTTCTTCAAGTGATCATCAACATTATACAACATATGGACAATAAAAGTAATGAGCATCAATCACACATAATGTATACACAGAGATGGATTTTCATGAGGAAACCCATAAAGGGAGAAAACCTCTTCTTCTTCCAAATGATAGGCAGTATTTTAAGTTATGTACATCATCTATAATTGAGCACCAACTCAATGTGAGGATGCTACCTCTGTTTTACAAGTTGCAACTTGTTTGAGAGCACTGACTCTCTTGTTTCTCTAGCACCTACTAGAAGGAAGCACCAACTCCCTAATGTTCCAGTACCAACTGGATGGAAGCACCAACTTCCAATTGCATAGGCTCCAACCTGTATAACAGAGAACACTTGTTCTCCCTTGCACTACCCTGCCACCCTGGTTTCTCTGGCTCCAACCAGATGGAAGCTACAACTCCCAGTGTTCAAGATCCCACTTGAACCTCTGAGGACAATAGTCCTCCCTAGCACCTCCCAACCACCTTGAAATATTAAAAAATAAAATATTAAACAACCAACTACACAGATAAATCGATTCTTACCACTTCTTCTCTATTCTGTAAATCTGGTCTTCTTCTAACTGTTCTGCAATTCTTCTCTTCCTTTGTCTGTTATGCAATTCTGCTCTATTTCAACTTGTTCTGTCATTCTGCTCTGCTTCAAGTCTTTTCCTCATCTGTTACTCTTCTCTGAGTTTTATCTCACACTGCGCATATTTTTCAGTCTCACACTGCACATCCTATGATTTTCCCTTTCTTACAATTTAAATTATTTTTCGTCCAGAACGACCAACCTCGTACAGTCTGTATCCTTTTCTTTTATGCACCACACCCACAACAGTTACACTTTGCATCTTCTTAAGCAAAAGAAAACCGTCTAAGCAACTGAAACGCCAACCGATCAAGAATCACGAATCGGTTTTTCCAAATGATTCGTAACTGATGAATTAACTGTGAGAGAGAACAGTACCCCTCCGATCGTATTCAAGTTTATCTGCACTATTGGATGAACTTTATTAATCTTGCCTTTAAATCGGGTTTCATCATTTCGACATTCCTGTGGCCAAGTGTCTTGACACTTCATGTCGCGATCTCTGAAACTCCAATACAGATCTTTTCTGTGCTAGCTCCTACCTCTATATGACCATGGCCATGACCGGGCGCTTATGCATAAAGTGCTTTTCTCAAATTCACATTTCGTGAATCTGGAGATGAGGCATCTCGAATCTCCAAGTCGCGATCCCCGAAACCCCGAAATGGAGCTTATCAGAACTAACTCCTTCCCTTCTCGTGACCACCGGCAGTGACCATAGGCTGTGCCAAAAGGCGCTTCATGTTTCGCAAGTTTATAAACTTCATCGAGTCTGATCCACGGTTGAAATCTCCATAGATCCGACGGTCCAGATCTTATCGCGATCTCGCATCTCGTGAGTTTCCACACATGCTCCATTGACTCCAAGTTAGTGAATTGTCCTATGATTCGACGGTCCAGATCTGATCTTAATTCAATGGCTCAGATCATATCGCGATTTCGCATCTCACGAGTTTCCACACCATACTCCGTTGACTCCAAATCAACGACCTGTCCTATGATTCGACGGTCCAGATTTGATCTTAATTCAATGGCTCAGATCATATCGTGATTTCAGTGTTCTTATGGTTATGTTTCTTGCCTCTCCAAGTCGCGATTCACAAAACTCTGAAATGGAGTCGAATCAACGGTCCAGATCACACCTTGATTTGATGGCTGCGATTAAATCGCGATTTCGGTGGTTATATTTCTTGCCTCTCCAAGTCGCGAGTCGTGAAACTTCGAAATGGAGTCAGATCAATGGTCCAGATCACACCTTGATCTGATGGCTGTGATTAAATCGTGATTTCACATATCATGATTTCGATGGTTATGTTTCTTGCCTCTCCAAGTCGTGAGTCGCGAAACTCTGAAATGGAGATCAGATCAACAATCCACCTTCTTTCGGGAATTAAAATGGGATCCAACGATCAGAAATGCTGCTTCTCCTCCCGAGCTTACTTTTTTCCGCTTACTCTGATTCTACTTCTCCTCCCGAGCTTACTTTGTTCCGCTTACTTTGATTTTTCCATCGATGATCTGCCAACGATCCTCTGCACTAACTCTTCTGAGCTTATTTGAATCTTCTTTGCAACATCTTCTCATAATGCCCATCTATTACATACTTTTTGTACTCATGCCATCTTCATTGTTGTACTTTCCATCAATGACAAGCATACAAGCATGCGTTGTCTAATAAATATTTGCCAACACAAATATCTTCCATACATTGCGCACCAAGTTGGGTATGAAATATTCGAAGCAACATCTATGTTACACATTATTTTCATCATCCCTATGACCATTAATGATGTAAACCTATATGTTTCCTTCAGAGGGGTCAGTGGTCCGAATTCCTAAAGAAAGAAGGGAGAAGAACATTTACTAAGAGAAGAAGTTGTATTTTCCTTTGTAAAAAACCTATTAAGGAGGATTTCCGCATGCTGCTCTATACACAGGGTGCAAAAATGCCGGATTTCCACACCTTGCTCTATAGCTAGGTTGCGGAGTTTCCGCAAGATGCACTATAGATAGGGTGTGATGACCTTCATACGTGGGAAAAACAGACATCTTCTCGATGTTTCTAGAAGGATAAGATTCTATGGTGAGGTGGCCTTCGAATGGTTTGGATTGTACTCGCTTTCATGATTTAGTGGGATCATCCTAACCTCCTCATCTTATCCTCTTCAACTTATAAAAGGAGAGGAGATCTCATGTAGAAATTTAGTTATTTTGGCTTGAGATTGTTAGCTTGGTTAGAGTGGCTTTGAGCTTTTCTTTGTCAATATAGATTGTGAGTAGCTATCAGATCCATGGTCTCAGAATCCTTGGAGCAAGAAGTGTGTGGGAAGCAAGAAACTGTTGGAATGAACCTGACGACATCAAGGCATTTGGTTGTATCTTTCTTCCACATTGTTTAATACATATATACTTTTCTTTCCTATATGAATGTTATTTGTCCATATTGTATGATTCCTTGATCACGTACATAGTTTCATATCAAATATACTCTGTTATTATTGTCTTCATTGGCTTGTTCTTATTTGCAGATATTTCTCATAAACCTTGTGACGAAGCTTGGATTGCATTGGCGAAGTCAGATCTTCAATATTTAAAAGGTATGTTCTAGATCCATTTCTCATTTGATAATTGAAAGCTAAGGAAATAGTAGTGTACTGTCTTGTTTTGTTCTAGTTTCGTAGTGAAGCTAGGGGGATTAATTTGTGTCCGCACTTAACAATTAGCCCAATAACAAAATTGGTGACTCCACTGGGGAGCTTGCACCAAGGCGTAAGTTCGTTAAGAAGGTCATCAATGTAACTTTTCCACCCACTCTATCTTGACCTCTTCTTACTTTGTTATCGTGATGTTGGATTTCATCACCAACTAGTGTGCTCATTGTGAGAAGGTTTTGTTTGCTTTCTTGCTTACTAGATTTTTAGCATGTGATGTTTGTTTTCCCTAGTGGAATCTAGGTTGGATTTTTGTTTTTAATGGCATCAGTTCCCAGAATGACCAATGAAGGAACCTCTACTCCAGAGGAACCTTTTGTTTTTCCCTCTTACGAAAACATTGGTCCTCCTCACATCACTACTTTGAGCCTTCTAGGTCTCACTATTGAATTACCAGTATGGTTGTTTTCCACTCAGGTAATCCCGAATGCAGTAAGTGATTCAGTCGTAAGCACTTCCCCCCAAGAACATCAACCTTATGTTGATCCTTCACTGTCTTCACCAGTAAGATCTTCTTCGCCTTCTTCACTTGCAAGGTCTTCTTCCGTTTCATCTTCTTCACCGAGTGAAATCTCTAAAGCTAGTAACCCGGTGGATAAGAAGAAGAAGAAAGGGAAGAATAAGAAGAAGAAAAATAAGCAAGGATCCACACTTCCACCCACTTCCAGACATGTTGGAAAACAACCAGTTACTGTTAATCGTGCTGGGAGTGTTGATGATGTCAAGATCACCCAAACAACCTGTAAACCCAAGTACCCTTGCAGGCTTTGAAAGGGTAGCCATATTCTTAAGGATTTCCCTGGTCTATCCAAGGTTATAGAAGCATGGTCTACACACCCTCACCAGCCCATGTCATCAGCCTCTGAACAACATGCTGATGACCTCCCGTCAACTAGTCAAGGTACCGTTGGGAAGAAGAAAAGTAGAGTCAAGTTCCCATGCATGTTATGCAAAGGTAGTCATTTAACTCACCTTTACCCTCGCATGGACGAAGCCTCAAAATTCCCAGAAGACATGATTGTTTCACAGCCTCAACTTCCATCTGCTTATCATAAGATTACTCTTGACCCACCTATAGTTGATGGAAATATCAATCCGTCCCCTTCATCGGTCAGTCTAGTTGATCAAGTGGTCAATCTAGGCACATCCCTAGTTGAACCATTTGACCAAGTGGTCAATCTAATATCATCCTCGGTCGATCCCACTCTCCCGTTAGAGAGTGAAACCCAAGCAGTCGATCCTTTTTCAACCATCGACCCCATTCTCCTCTTGGAGAATGAAACTCAAGTGGTCGATCTGATCTCGTCATCGGTCGATCCTACTCTCCCACTCGAGAGTAAACCCAATACTTCTCATTTTTTTCTCATTGATACAAAATCTATCGTGCTAGGGGACATTCCTCCTTTTCCTCTGGAACCCCCTCCAAGTAATGAGACCATCCTTTTTAATTGGGGTGTGCTAATTGGACCTCTTCTTCCCTATCGCATTCCTTTCCATATTACAGTATAGGTTTGTGGTTGAGACGTTCCTCAGACGCTGATAGATGAAGGTGAGTCTGTTAGTATTTTTTTCCTCTATTGCTTGGAAAGCTTTGGGTTGTCCTCATCTTGCACCATTTACACAGAATCTGTTAGCTTTTAACATAAGAACTAGTCAACCTTTAGGGACCCTTCCTCAATTTCCTGTAACTTTGGAAGGGAAAACTGTCTTTATTGATGTCATGGTAGTCGAAGACCCCTTGGATTTTTCTTTGCTCCTTGGGAGAGATTATGTCTATACCATGAAAGCTATCGTGTCCAATATTTTTCGTGTGATATATTTCCCACATGATGGAAGAATTGTGACCATTGATCAACTTTTGTTTTTTGGTCCTGACTTGACCATCCATTCCATGACCTCCCTAAATGGTTCTCATATGCAAACGGTATCGCCCTTGCCATGGGTCAATTATATGGCATTGTCTCCCATGCCTTTCGCTGTCGATTACAATGACTTGGATCTGGTAGTTGACATGGTGATATCTTCGGTAGAGTTATTGGAGCCTGACCTCTTTACCCATATCGCGACCCTCGACATGTGTTCCTTATAGAGTGTGTTTCTTCCATCAAGTGAAGATCTCTTGGAAGCCATGAACAATTTTTTCCCTTGACATGGTGTCCTTCCGGATCATTTTCCTCTTGGAATCCATGATCAAGAACCAGCCTTGAGCATGGTTTTCTGATTTCAAGATCATTAAAAAATGAAATCAGCCTTGAGCATGGCTTTCTGATTTCAAGATCGTTAAAAAATGAAACCAACCTTGAGCATAGTTTTTTGATTTCAAGATCGTTAAAAAAATGAAACCAGTTGTGAGGATAGTTTTCACGTCTCTGTAGCAACCTCGTTAAAAAATGAAACAGATCTTACGAGCATAGTTCCTATTTCTGTGTCGAGCTTGTTAAACAATGAAACAGAGGTCTAGGGATTGAACCTAGAGTCACGAGCATAGTTATTCTCTTGTGTCAATCTCGTTAAAAAATGAAACAACTTCCCTCTCTTTGTTTGAGTCAAGTACTTCATTATGTATAGTATTTGAAGCTTCTTTTCATCCTCCTGTGTCGTTGGATGAAACGAAGCTTGGGGGGCAATGCTTATAGCCTATGACTTTCATGTTGAAGTTAATTCACTAACTTCTTAAGCTGGGGGCTCAGTACCAACCATCGTCGTGTTATGCATTGGGAACTTCAAGCATAGTTTCGTCAAGTTCAAGCTTGTGTAAAAATGAAACCAGGTCCAAACGTAGTTTTGGCTAGATTTAAGTTTGTGTAAAAATAAAATCTACCCCAAGCATAGTTTTTTTTTGTTTTAAAGCTTGCGTAAAAATGAAAACAATCCTAATCTTAGTATTTATTCTTTCTCATGCTCGTAAATACATGAGAATAAGATACCGATCTTAGTCTTTGTCTAGATTTAAGCTTGTGTAAAAATAAAATCTACCCCAAGCATAGTTTTGTTTTGTTTTAAAGCTTGCGTAAAAATGAAAACAATCCCGAGCTTAGTCTTTGTTATTTCTCATGCTCGTAAATACATGAGAATAAGATACCGAGCTTAGTCTTTGTTCTTTATCATGCTCGTAAATACGTGAGAATGTAACTGAGTATACTTTTATCACTTTTTCGGACTCATAAAGGTTATATGAAAAAGGAACCTCCTGGAGTTCCCTTTAAGCTTTTTTCAGACTCTCTAAACATGAAAAGATTGCCGAGCGACCTTTTTCTTTTCACACTCGTAAAAGTATTTGAAGAAAATGTTCGATGGGTGATAGTTTATCACTTTTTTGGTCTCATTAAACTAATTTATGAAAAAGGAACTGAGAGAGTTCTCTTTAAGTGTTTTTCAGACTCTTTAAACATGAAAAACCCCTAAGTTTTCTCTCTTTGGACTCATAAAAAAACATCGAAAGACCCATATGGGACCGAAATAATCCTTCTTAGGGTTCGTTAACATACTCCGAGGGACTCGTCCGAAGGATGAGCTTACAGTTCAAGAATATGTTATCCTCCTCAAGTTTGTGTAAAAATAAAGAGGTACCCGCCAGAAATGGTGGGGGGGAAATTGGGAAAGAAATGTATCTAAGCCTGTATTCTATGGAAGAGTCACCTTTGAACATAACACCCTTTCACTCGCTTTGTGTCTAGGTTTGAAAATCCACCTGTCTCTTGATCATACTCCTTTATAAGATTACAATATGGTCCGTGATCCCTGTTGTCGAGTTAGTTTTTCCAAGACAGTTGTTGTGTCGTCAATATGTTCAAAAGAAGTATAAACTGGAAAGCCTTCTATTGTGTCATCCATGTATGCAGTCTTTAAGCCTTATATTGCGTCGGCCATCCCTGAGTCAATCCTAAATCACTTTTTACTCTGATCTACTTCAAATCTTTTTACTCGTTTCATGTCATTGATGTGGGATACATTAAGGCCCTCCTGTGACGAGTCTTTCTTGTCAACTTCAAATCATTATTCAAGAATTAGACTTAGAAATCAATTGGTACCTTGGAAATTGCATGCCTCAATGGTAGGTTTCCTCCCTTTCGATAGTGGGTTTTCATTATTAACCCCTGATCGGGAGATTCTGCCAAGTGTTTGACTTCAGCTCATTAATTCACATTCGTTGGATTGTACTAGAGTACCTTGGGAGCCATTGACATTTATGGTGATTTCCATCGCACTTGTTAACGGTATACACTAATGAGCGGTAATCAATTGGTTTCTTTCGTGTTCGACTTTAGCACATGTATTCACATGGTTAGATTCGTACTATAGAGTGGTGGAGATGAAGACCCTGGATCTTTTATGACAGATTCAGGTTGCGTTGGAGTATATTCATATTGTACTGTTGCATAGATCCACATTGTATGTATCATGGCTATGTTCAAATTTGAGTCTTTAACACATAGATCCACAATGTAGTTTTGGTGGCTATGTTCAGATTTGAGTCATATTGGCATGGATCCACAATGTATGTTTGGTGGTCATGACCTGTCTTACTTGACATGGATCTTCGCATGTCGACATTTATGATTTGATTCATTAGTATTCTGAGTATGGGAATTCCTACCTCAGTGATGATATATTATTGTACTGTATTTCCTTGTTTGTTGACAGGTTTCCGACTGACATGTTCCTTGTTCCCTACACACACTCGACAAAGTATTTCATCTATCACTCTATTCTAACTTCATACTTTGGGGGGATCTTTGTTACACATTATTTTCGTCATCCCTATGACTGTTAATGATGTAAACCTATCTATTACCTTCAGAGGAGTCAGTGGCCTAAATTCCTGAAGAAAGAAGGGAGAAGAACTTTTACTGAGAGAAGAAGTTGTATTTTCCTTTGTAAAAACTCTATTAAGGAGGATTTTCACATGCTTCTCTATACATAGGGTGAGGAAATGCCTAATTTACACACCTTTCTCTATAGCTAGGTTGCAGAGTTTCCGTAGGCTGTACTATAGCTAGGTGCGACGGCCTTCTTAAGTGGGAAAAATGAGCATCTTCTCGATGTTTCTAGAAGGAGAAGCTTCTATGGTGAGGTGGCCTCTGAACAATTTGGATCTTACTCGCTTTCATGATTTAGTGGGATCATCCTAACCTCCTCACCTTATCCTCTTCAACTTATAAAAGGAGAGGAGCTCTCATGGAGAAAGTTAGTTGTTTTGGCTTGAAATTGTTAGCTTGGTTAGAGTGGCTTTGAGCTTTGCTTTGTCAAGATAGATTGTGAGTAGCTATCAGATCCATGGTTTCAAAATCCTTGGAGTAAGAAGTGTGTGGGAAGCAAAGAACTATTGGAAGGAACATGACGATATCAAGGCATCTGGTTGTATCTTTCTTCCACATTGTTTAATACAGATATACTTTTCTTTCCTATATGAATGTTATTTGTTCATATTGTATGATTCCTTGATCACATACATAGTTTCATATCAAATAGATTATGTTATTCTTGTCTTTGTTGGCTTGTGCTTATTTGTAGATATTTCTCATAAACTTCGTGACAAAGATTGGATTGCATTGGCGAAGTCGGATCTTCAATATTTAAAAGGTATTTTCTAGATCCATTTCTCATTTGATAATTGAATGCTAAGGAAAGAGTAGTGTATTGTCTTGTTTCGTTCTAGTTCCGTAGTGAATCTAGGGGGATTGATTTGTGTTCGCACTTAACAATTAGACCGATACCAATTTGGTGCTCAAGTATCATGGTGCTCTGCATAGATACATCCAGACCAAATGCAATTTCTGGACATCTCATCCTTGGGCGTGGCCTACCGATATGATATCAAAATCGAGAAGAATATCAAACAAAAGACGCGACAATTTGGGCATGGGAACCCTTCACAGCAAAATCTAGGAAGGGGCGACCCCAACCCACAGAACAAAGGATAGATCAAAGATGGACAATATCAGGACAAGTAGTCCAAGCCGCAAGAAAATAAGGACACCAGAAAGACAAAGAAAAATATCGGGAAGTGGTGAGACTTCCATAATATCCCTTGGCATAACAGTATTGACTACCGCTCAAAGAAGTCACTAGTGGCCGAAGTGAAAGCCTTTGAATTAGATGCAGGTTCTGACTCTGAGTCAGAACCAGAAAGGGGAAGACGGATCATTGACATGGAACCCAGTGCCACCGTTTCTACCACCAAGCTCCAGCCTGGTGAACCAGACGAACCATAAGAAGGTGAGTTCCTCTTCCATTCACAGTTGTGGGTAAAATGCACCCCGATGCACTTCATCGTTGATAGCGGTAGCCAGAAGAACCTCATCTCAGTAGAGGTTGTCAAGCGGCTGGCCCTGCCGAAAACATCGTACCCACAACCCTACACCATTGGATGGCTCTGCCAATGAAGTGATCTCCTTGTCAGCCAATAGTGTCGACTATCGTATGACATCAAGACCTTCAAAGACGAGGTATTGTGTGATGTTGCTTGTATCGAAGTTTGTAATGTTCTTTTGGGCCAACCTTATTTATGGAAACACCATGTTGTATATGAGTCTAGGCCTCGTAGTGTTATTATTAATTTGAATAGGAAATTGTACACGATACCTGAGGCAGTCCCTCCTAGCATTATTTCCTTGATCTTTGCCAAGCAATGCAGGAAGGCCATCTCTCAGACCGGGAAATTTTTCTTCTTCATGATTCACTCTCAGAGTGAGAGAAATATCATAGCCACATCCAAGGCCTCCATGACCGATATCTCCACACAATAGAAGCAAGCGGATAATGCTGTGGAAGAATACTCAGATATCTTTTCCTCTCCTACTGGGGTACCTCTACACTACCAAGTCAAGCATCCCATCGATCTGACCCTAGGTACACCGCTACCCAATCGATCAGTATACTGTTTCTCTCTGTTAGAAAATGAGGAGATCAAGAGGTAGATCCAAGAACTGCTCCACAAGGGGCACATACGTCCGAGCTCATTGCCTTGTGGGAGCCCAATCATACTGGTGCAGAAGAAAGATAGGACCTAGTGACTCTACATTGATTACCGGGCCCTGAATAAAATCACAGTCCAAAATCGGTAACCAATTCCCTGAATCGAAGACCTCCTTGATCAGCTCATGGGGGACAAATACTTCAGTAATATTGATCTGAAGTTTGGCTACCACTAGGTCCCACCTCTATGAGATAGACCCTGACTTCTCCACCACCTACCAAATGTGGAGCACGACCTCAGTGGTCGCTAATTTCCATATTCAAGATGGGTTTTCATGTCGTCTAGGCCATCTTTTCATTCCATCAAGCGAGTGGGAGAAGATGATTTATGAAGCTCACTATAGTTGGGTGGCAGGAAACTTTGGTGTCGAAAATACAGTGACAGTGCTGCAGAAACATTTCTACTGGCTGAAACTTCGATAGGATGTTGGCAAGTATATCAGGTCCTGCACCGCCTGCGCTATTGCAAAACTGACCACTAAGAAACAAGGCATGTACACCCCTCTTCCTACTCTTGACAGGCCATAGGAATCCATCTCAATGGACTACATGTCATGCCTCGCATCCACCAAGAGGGGAAATGATTGTTTTTTTGTGGTTGTTGATCACTTTTCCAAGATGGTGATTCTAGCCGTCTACAAGAAGAAAATCACAGCATAAGCCATTGCCAAGATCTTCTTGGAACAAGTATGGGTACATTTTGGGATCAAACAAACCATTATCTCAGACCATGACAGTCGGTTCCTTAGCACATTCTGGTCAAGCCTCTGGTCACTGCTAGGTACCAAGCTCACCAAATCCATTGCCTTCCACCCCTAGACATATGTCCAAACTAAGGTCGTCAATCAGATGATCGTACATATCTTGTGCATGTAAAATTCAAAACACCCCCATACATGGGATGAGAGTCTTCCCTATGTCCAACATAGCTACAATTGAGCCCTGCATAGCTCAACTGGCCACAACCCTTTTCAGGTAGGGTTGGGATTCCAACCATTGGGCCCCATGGATGTTGCACTACCCCTGGTGACCACCTTGGCCGACTCGTCCCCTACTCCACCAGAAGCTGACAAATCCACTCGGTTCATTGAGTGGATCTAGCACATTCACCAACAGGTTCATAATATTCTACAAAATTCTAATGCCGAGTATAAGCAACACCATGATCAACATCAGGTGCCACATAAGTTTCAGGTGGGAGATAAAGTTTGGTTGCACTTGAAGAAATAATGCCTTACAGGGCCCCATAGGAAGCTTCGCCTAATCCTTTATGGGTCATACACCATCACGAAGGTTGTGGGTGACAATTATTTTGAGCTCAACATTCCCCCTTTCCTTGGCTTGCACTCAGTCTTCAACGTGGCTCTCCTTCGGCCATATTTCCCACCATTATTGGACACCTCAGAGATAGAAGAGCAGTTAACACAAACAGAGCTCAACCCTGACTGCATGCAACATGAATCCAATGATCATATTGTGTACAAACAGATCAAGGGCACTCACCAACAAAGGATCCAACTTTATCAAGTCTTCAAAGAAGGGTAGCTCCTACACCAAGGCAAGTGTCTCACCCGGGGCCAAATTCAGTGGACATTTCCTCATTTGATGGGGGAAATCAATGCAATGGATACCATTTCTTCATAAGAAGGGAGGATTTATCCAAGTGGATATCAGTGGCCACCCACCTTTTCCAAATCGCTCAAAACAATTTTCTGGCACTTTTGCCAATTTACTATTTTTAACAATTTTAACTTCCGGGGCCATTTTGAGGGCCTAAATGAAGTTTTTTCGGGATAAAGATTCTCAAAAATAGCTATAGGCATGATTGATCCCCCAAAATGAATCTCCTCAATGATACCTTTCCAACGGGTTATCGTGCACCTAAAATGGAGATCTTATGCAAAAGTTATGACCCCGTGAAGTTGATATATTGACTTACCCAAACAGGGACCACATGACTTTTGGCGCTTCATCTCCTAGGGTTAGGTTTTTGTATGTCTAGGGTTTTTTACATTCTCGTTTATTGTAAAAAATCCTTCAGAGCCTCATTGTAATCATCTTCTTGAGAATGAGCACAGTCATCACATCTCTTCTCAGAGATAAGCCACCACCATTCCAGCAAGCTTGTTTTCCGCTGCATTTTACAGTTTCAGCTTATTTCAGTATTGAATAGAAAACTATTTTTACTGTATCTTTGTTATTCTGTGTTAAGCATATTTTAATAATTTGTATTCATTTTGTTCTTCTCATAAAATCAGGATCACTACACTATATTTCGCGATATTGTTAGTTGCACGACCAAAGAAAACACCATGTAGACTGATTAATTCATCTGTAGGTGTATAGATTTCCCAAGCAACAGACACTAAGTTTTGAGTATTGCGACTAGCGCCATCAATGAAGATAATATACGGTAGTGAAGACATTGACATCTAGAAACTAATCACAACACAAGGTAAGAAGCTGAAATGTGGAACCAAAAATGAAAAAGCACACAAGAGTATGATACCCTAAAAATACACAACACTCATGCAAAAATGATTTAAGCATAGTACTTCTTTTAGTAAATCCCATTCCCGGGTTCACTCAAAGGAATTCCATCATAATCTACCAGCTCATAAGCCCCTTTCTCCAACACTCATTTCACAATATAAGGACCCCGCCACATGGGCTCGAATTTACCGGCTCCTAGTAAGTCACGATCTTGTTCGTAAAGGAGAACTAGATCACCTTCAGAAAATACATGTGGTTTGAAATGCTTTTCATATTTGGATTTGACACGTTTTTTTTGAGTTTCAATGACTAAGGCAACATCACAATGGGTTTCATCTAATTGCATCAAATATAAAAGACGTTCCTCTTCAGCTGAGGTGTTAGGGAGAAGTTCGTCAGCTAGTTTCAAATATGGGATTTCACATTCAATTGGAAAAATTGCTTCAATACCATATACTAAATGGAAAGGTCTGAATCTCGTGGTAGACTTAACAGATTTCCGATAGGCCCACAATGCTGAGAACAACATCATGTGCCAATTTGACTTGTGAATTCCTACCATCCATCGAAGCATAGTAGTGATAACTTTTTTTATTGCTTCAACCTGGCCATTGGCCTGTGGATAATAGGGGGTTGAGTTTTCATGTCGAATACCCAACTTCTCAATAAGTTCAAACATCATGAAATTGTGAAAATGACTATCGTGATCAGTAACAATGGCTTGAGGAACACCAAATCTAGTAATGGCATGATTGAATATGAATAACGCTGCAGTTTTCCCGATATTATCAAATGTAGGCATCACCTCGACCCATTTAGTGAAATAATCCATAGCTACAATAATTTATCCATGCCCCCTGGTCGAGTGAGGGTTAGATGTCATGAAGTCAATACCCCATTTAGAGAATGGACCAACGAAAAATACAAGGTGAAGAGGAGTAGGGTGAGATTGGATCTTATTGTTCTAGGTTTCACAAGCGTGGAATTTCTAGACGACAGTAATGAAATCCTTAAACAATGAAGGACAAAATGGTCGCCAATTGTTTTATCAAATTAATCGGTAAGTGAAGACACAAACAGATCTCCCTAGCTTCCACAGGAAACTAGAACTAAATAGAACATAATACACACTTCACCTTAAACTTCATCATCATATGAACTAGTTTAGTGAGGTACAAGTGACATACCTTTTAAACGACGCTTGATCCTCGCTAGTGTCATCCTTGTAGCTCCTTCCTTGATTTTGAATAATAGTAAGTCTGTCTAAGATTCACAAACCAACAAAGGAGGAAAACAAGGATATATTTATTCTAACGAAGTCTATGTATATGATCAAGGAATTATACAATAGAAGACAATATGCTTTTATAGGGAAGAAATGTATTACTATATTAAGTGAATATAAAGTGGAGAATACAACCCATGCCTTGATGTTGCAAGGACCCCTTTTGATGGCTCTTTGTTTCAACACACACACCTTTTCTCCAATGCCTTGAATGAAGAAGATCCACAACCTGACTTGAAGAACTAAAGAAAATCTCTCAAGCATAATCTGAAGTAGAACTCTCCATACAAATCTTAGCCTATTCAACCTTATCCTTTTCCATGAGAGATCCCTCTTTATATAGTGTGAAAGAGAGATGGATGAGGATATTAGGATGATCCCACCAAATCAGAGAAGTGAGTAAGAACCAAACTGATTGGAGGCCGCCTCATATTCTAGAAGATTCCCTTCTAGAACATTTGTGAATTTTGAATTTTCTCATCCTTTAAGCATCGTCGTACCCTATGCACAAGAAGCATGCGACGACGTCACAATCCAGGTTTAGGGAAGAGTGCAACGATCAAGAATCGTCACACCCCATGCATATAGCAGGGTGCAACGACCTTCCTTGACATGGTTTTTGAAAGAGGAAAGAAAATCACTTTTCCCATGGAGAAAGTCTCTTTTAATATTTTTAGGGAACATGAACACATGTTGTCAGGTGATCACTAAGGTGACCAAAATAATGTATAACACATGTTTTTCCATCAAACTTGGATGCGACTTTTCTTTCTCATGGAATATTAAACATGTAGGAAATAAAGTATGGAGTGCATCCAATATAAGATATTTTGAGAGATGTCATGCAACATGGTTTCAGAAGAATGTGTATTATTTATGAAATAGTCATTGCTATGGTATTCTTTTTTATTTACATAATCATGTATATTCTACTCTATATATAAATGTAGATATACTTATTACACTTTATTTCTATGTTTGTAAACGAAACATAAAGAGGTGGAACATCAAAAACAAGTCGATCAAGAAAACATTAGGTTAAATGACCAAAGTATAATTTCTCCTACAAGTGATGAATAAATTAGGCATGCATGTAGATCGAGTGATGACAACAGTTCAAGTGATGAATGACAATCAATATAATTGAATGATACTGCAAGTTTTATGTTTTGGAATATTTGTATGTGAAAATTAGGGGTTTTGTTTAATGTACTTGACATATTGTCCCAATTGCATGAGGACATGTTACCAATAATTGTTGGTTGAATTTTGATTATTGTGGACCTTTATGTTGTCCCATTTTGTATGACAATGGACCACTTATTCATATATAATAAAATGCATTTCATATTTTATTGCATTGTCAAATGTTGTAAAATGTTGCATTGTTGATTAATTAATATATGAAGGGTTTACATTTTTACAAATAACAGTGTAATCCATTAAATAACACATTAATGTAAGAATTATATCAAAACACAATAAAAAAAAATATAAAAATCAATATTATTATAAAAAATATTTGATTTTGAGATGATTAATTGAAAATTTGTGAAAAAAAAATTAATTAAAATATATACATATGAGTGCACTATATTCTTTTGAACTCACTAAACAATGCATTTTTCTGATTTATATGCAATGGTGCCTATTAATTACAATGAGGCATCGATGCTTTAAACAACATAACATACGATTGTATTTATCATTTCAAAATATTATAGTGCACATTATTACAATACGCATCGGTGTTTTACATATAATATATGCATCGATCCTTTACATGGTATCATCTCCAAGTATTCATGATGAAATTCATATATCCTTTAGATTGATATCCACTACAATAGGTCCTAATCATAAAATTTATATGCATAATGAACTGAACTAAATTGGATGTTTCATCAATAATAAATTATATGTATTTTTTATGCTCATATAATATGAATGAGGTGACCATAAATCTTTTTCTTTTCTTGTAGATGTGGGTCCTAC
>ML784144.1:268511-320256 GCA_009831015.1 Picea engelmannii | reverse complement strand
CTTCTTCTTACAATCTGTGATGATATTTTCTTCATCTTTCAAGAATAATTCATTTACATATAACACCAATATAACTATTCCATCATTCTTAATATTGAAGTAAAGGTTGGGATCAACTATACTCTTGGTAAATCCCAAGCTCATCAGAAAACTATCAATCCTTCCATACCAATCTCTTGGAGCTTGCTTCAACTTGGATACATGAGTCTTCATGTTATATACTTCAAAACCAAATTTTTACATCACATTTTACCAACCTGGTATACTTGCTCAACTGCAACTCAATCTTCATAACCATGTGTTGGTTCTGTGTTCTTTTTGCAAAGTACTATCTATCTCACTTCCTGAGAGTATGTCTACTTTTTATTCAACTGCTCCTATTGGAACCAGAACTCTGCACCCGCAGATACTATTTCTGAAGCTGAGAGTGACTGTTCCATTCCCACTGTAACTACTTCATTCTGAGAGTAGGTCCTCTACTCTATAATGACAACAAATTCATCTGAAACTGAGAGTGGCTCAATAAATTATACTGAAAGTAGCTCTTATTCTTTCATGGAGGTAAGTCTATCTACTATAGTCATGTCTCCATGGCCCTTTTTCAAACCATCCTCCTTGATATACAGTATTCCCTTGACCTGTGTGTCCACAATATGATCACTGGATGCCTGTTGCATGCAGTCATGGTTGATCTTTGTTGGCTTCAAATGCTCTTCTATCTCTGAGGTGTCCAATAATGGTGGGAAATATGGCTGAGGGAGAGCCATGTTAAATACCGGGTACAGGCCAAGGATAGGGGGAATGTTGAGCTCAATATAATTTTCACCCGCAACCTTGGTGATGGTGTACGACCCATAACGGAGTGGGAGAAGCTTCCGATGGGTCCCTGTAAGGCATTCTTTATGAAAGTGCAACCAAACTTTGTCTCCCATTTGAAACTTATGTGGCACCCGGTGTTGATCATGGTGTTGCTTGTACTTGGCTTTGGACTTCTCTAAAATATCCTGAATATATTGGCGGATGTGTTGGATCCACTAAATGAATCGGGTGGCTTTGTTAGCTTCAGGTGGAGTAGAGGATGAGTCAGCCAAGGTGGCCACCAGGGGTAGTTCAACATCCATGGGGCCCAATGGTTGGAATCCCAACCCCACCTAAAAGGGATTGTGGCCAATTGAGTTATGCAGGGCTCATTTGTAGCTATGTTGGACATAGGGAAGACTCTCATCCCATGTGTGGGGGTGCTTGTAATTGTACATGCGTGGGATATGCACGATCATTCAATTGACAACCTTAGTTTGGCCATCTATCTGGGGGTCGAAGGCAATGGATTTGGTCTTACCAGACAACTATTGAAGTGGGTAAAAGAGATACTAGAGTCTAAAGGGTATATATCAAGGGTTGACTATATTAGGGCATATACCCTAATCTAGTGAATCAATTGTTTCTATTGAAGTTGTAGAAACCTAAACTTGAAAATAAGGGCACCCTATATACCTATCCTATCCCATATTTTTGTTGTAAGAAATATGATATCTCACTTCATATTTTTTCCTCACATAATAGAGGAACGAGATGATGGATAGTTTTGCGCAAATCCTTCGGTGGCTACCGAAAGGCAACGCATCTTCCTCGAATGGAGGCACCATCCCCTTCCAGGTACAAATCAACTTTGATATTCCTATATTTTAAAGTCAGATAGACGCAAATGTTGTAGACAAATGGTTGAATATAATAGAATGGTATTTTTCTGTCCATAACTTTTTGAATAGATAAAAGATTACTTTTGCGCTCCTCAAAGTCGTTCCCCATGTCAAATATTGGTGGGAAACTTTCTGTGAGAAAAAGGAAACAAAGAAACCCTCATTATTTACAGTCGTGGTCACCTGGGAATCCTTCATGGATGTTATTAAGGAACAATATTACCCCGTCGAAAGTTATGAAGACTTGTATACAAAATGGACCACACTGTGGCAAGAAAGAGACCAAGCAGTGCCATATTTCCTGCTCTGATCAGATTTCTCCTTCTTCTTATCCTTCCAAGATTTCAGCATGGATTCTCTTCCCTTTCCTTGCTCATATAGGTATTTATCCTTCATGATGGTCTCAGTCAATGCCTTGGGCTCATCATATTGAATATTCTCTTTATAAAATGAAGTTAGTCCACTCAAAAACCTTTGTATTTTCACCTTCTCATCTTTTATAAATCCTACATACTTCATAAATCCCAAGAACCTATTCTCATATTCTTCCATGGTCATGCTTCCCAGCCTGAGTTCAAAGAACTCCTACATCTTCTTGTCATAGAAGTGCTCTGAAAGGCACTCCCTCTAAAAATATTTCTTGAATTGTTTCCAAGTGATCCTTCTCTCATTAATGTGTTCAACATTCTTAATTTGATCCCACCACATAACAACTTTTCCATGTAAACGGTAAGTGGAAATTATGTCTTGTAGGTTTGATGAGTAGTTATGCAATTGAAAATACCTCATGAGTCCAATAAGCCATGCTTCAACATCATCTTCCCTTTCTCTTTCACCATCAAAGGATGGAGGCTTAAGCTTCCTAAACTCTCCTTGCAAATTTTCCAGTTCATCTCTTCTTCTTTGGTGTCTAATAGGAGACACTTATGGACTACTTATGGAGTCTTCAGATGCATAAATATCCCTTGTTGAGTAAGGAGGTGAGTAATTTCTATGAGTTCTACTAGCACTTCTTGAATGGATATCTCTTCTATAGTTACCTCTTCTTTCATGATATCTTATTTCTCCCTCCTTCCTTGAGTCTGATAAAGTTGTAGACACCTAAACTTGACAATAAGGGCACCCTATATACCTATCCTATCCCATATTTTTTTTGTAAGAAATATGATATCTCTCTTTTAGGCCAGGCCATCCTATATACTATATTATATTTCTTATTTGGTTGATTGGCCATGTACACAAATATGAAGTGACAATGGTCAAGTATTTTTTTTACTTCTTTCAACATGTATGTGGTATACCATGTTGTATATTAGTGTGTAGAATGTTTTCCATGTATTTCTAAAAAAAACTCCATTGTCATATGCACCTCAGAGGAATTCTTCGAGGATACCCTAGTATTTTACTCATATCCAAGGGTTTAAGGTTTCTAGGGTCCCATTGAGAAGCCATGTTTAGCTTAATCATTAGTGGAGTCGCCAAATAATCTTTCTAGGGATAATCAAATGGAAAAGAGGGAATCCCCTCAGTGGATTTTCTAGGTAAGCTTCATAAGATAAAGGCTTTGAGGAAAAGGCTTACCGAAAGAGTGTCGTCTTGAGGAAAATCGAATCAATGTTCCACAGCAACGGCGCCAAAATGTTATCGCACAATTTGTACTTGTCTGAAAGGGAAAGGCAAGTTGATGGTAAATTGGCATAACAGGAGGTTATCCTATCACTGTCACCTTAATACCTAGTTAGTCTCAAGAATTCTCTTATAATAATTATAAGAGCACCAATGATTTTTACCTTTGTGTATGCACCGTTGTGGTTTACTTAATGACACACTGTTGAATTTTACCAATACATGCAATGAAAAAAAAACCTCCACTAAAACCTTTGCCCGCCCATTTTTGTATTTATTTATATGGAACATCCATTAAAACCTCTGCCACGAATAACAAAGGTTGTAGCAGAGGTGTTTTTGAAAATTTTTCTCAATATTGTAACACTACAAACCTCCACTACAAGGTGTTTTCCTTGTAGTGTCATTTCATCATCAACCCAAGATATCTTATGTGCTTATGAGATGCTATGCAAAATACATGCAAGAGTAAGATTACTTCTTTTACTCTAATTGATTGAATCCTTTTTTATGCAACCAAGATTTATGCTAAAAACTTGAAACTACTAATAAACTACATAAAACTAATTTCATATGAGAGAATCACTAGGGTAAAAAAACAAAGATAAAACTAACAATTACTAAGGCTGGTATAAAACTAACAACTACCAAAACATTTATAAAAATAACAACGAATAAAGTTATAAACAACTAGTATAAAAATAATAAGATGCGAAGAAGATTGTAAGAGAGAACAAGAGGGCTTGGGATAGTAAGATAAAATACACTTCATGGGAAGACCGTATGACAACCAATATTTCAATAAGAAAAACCTCGTTTGAGCTGGTATATGGATTGGAATCCAAACTTCCCATCAACCTCCAGATTCCTACCCTCTAGTTCACACAACAATATATGACTGATAAGGAGGATTTGCAAGGAAGGATTGACCAATTGATAGAACTGGATGAATCTAGGAGGAACACTTTGGATCAAATGGCACGAAACCAAGAGAATATTAAGGGAACATTTAATTAAAAACCAATACAAAAGAATGCTAAGGATGGATACCATGTATTTATGTGGGACAAGAGGAAGGAAAAATCAGGAATGCACAAGAAGCTTGAAAACCTATGGATTGGACCCTACCAAACTAAGAGCAAGGTTGGTACTAATTCCTTTATATTAGCCACACTCGAGGGAGAGAAGCTACCATTACCCGTTAATAGATACCTTCTCAAACCCTAATTCCCCAAGGAACCTGACCTTTAGCATGTAGTGTAGGTTAGGTAGGGCATTTACATCATGCATTACAGATCATGAAACATAAAAAGTCTAAAGGAGTTGTATGTAGTTTGTGTGACTCATAGATGAAGCAAAAGAAGAGATGCTCTGATATATGTCTGCTACATCATTTCCTTCATCCCACAAAAAAGGTTGATAAGGCATAAAATTACTGAGTTCATGGGAAGAGGCCTTATCCTCTCTATCTTATATATGTACATTACCACCATCAAAGTACTTCAAAAGGGGTTGGCCCTATAGATTTTATTCGAATAGGATAATAAATAGAAGAATTAAGAGAATGAAAAGCCTCTCTTGAACAAGAAACATTTCCAAAGGGTTCTTCTTTGAATGGTATTTCCTCTTCCTTAAGCGCATTGGTGATTAATTGTGAATCAATAGTCTCCACACTAGGAATGGTTTCACAATCAACACCTTCTTCCTGAACATTGTTTTCAGCATGATTTTGATTTCTTACTAACCCTAGTGGATCACATCTGTTGGCCTATACCTCTAATGTGTTAGTGTTTTTAGAAGTGGGTGTAGGATTGTAGGTCTTGGAAAACCAAAGATGTTGAGGTTCTCATGTGCTCTACAAAGAGAACATGTCCCCTTGTTGGATCCAGATGTTACCCCCCCATACCTAGGGGTAACTAGAGTAGATCATGTCTCATGGTCCGCAATGGAGACAATGATCCTGACCATGATGGTTTTCAACATGTCCACCAATAGCAGCCTAACTTCCCCCCTCAGATTTCATTTCACATCTACAGATCAACCAAGATCATCACATCTAATCAACTTAGTGTATGGGAGATGGTAAGACAATGTCACCATGAGGTATGTTAGTCGTTCTTTCATGTGAATCATTGTGCTTAATTTACTAGGCTTGTGGATGAGGATCATTGGTTGAAGTTGGATAATGGATCACTAGCTCATGAAGTTATGTTTTTTTACCTTGTTTCACCTTGGTGGTCAACATCTGTGCCCTAGTCCCGTGTTTTCACCGCCTATGGAAAAGGGGTACTACTGGTGGGCCCTCAAAAGGGTAACATTCCATTCCCCACCATACTTAACACCTTTCATCCTGGAGCCTATCTCAGTGCACTAAAGTTCGATAATGGGTCATGGTTCATTCTCTCAAGAGAAGAAGGGGTTGAAGGCCCATAGGTTGATGCAAAAACTATAAAAAATGATAAAGGCCACCTATAAAATCCAAATCCCAAATTGAGCTCTATCCCCTCTAATGGTAATCACCCCTTTTCCTAATGCACCGAATGCACGTCTATACCAAGACTTTATCCGAGTAAAAAAATGAAAGAATAGGGCGTGAAACTTGTAAAGGGGACTTGCAAAGTAATACATGGGTATCAAAAGGAAATGAAGGGGTTCGAAATGCAAAAAGTATTGAGGAAATTGTACCTCAATTAGAAAGAGATCCCTCTACAAAGGTGCTCATAGAAATGGATTAAATGACACCACAAAACATGAAGTAATCCCAACACGTACTATCATCACATTTACTCTTGAAGGGTTATTTTCTTCACTGTTTCCCTCGGGACTGTTGGAGAGGAATTTTGGATAATTTTTGAGATATACACAATTATAAGATGGACTAGAGTGCACGATGGGAGTGGAATTCAAGGATTCAAAGAGAAAGAAAAATGATGCTCGACGAAGCAACACACAAAAGGTAGAAAACAATTATAAACCGTTGGGTTTGGTGACACTTTGTCCACTTTTGTAACAAGTTTTTGGGGGACACTTTGTCCACTTTTGTAATAGGATCAGCCCTATTTTTATGTATAAATATTTAAAAGGGTTCTTTGGGAAGAGAGAGATATGGTGTGTGTAATTTCCTAGTGCTTTTTGGGCAAGGAAGTTGAGTGAAGGAAGAAATCTGAAGTATGAATGAGGAGTGAACTCACACTGTAGCAAAATGACTAGAAAGGGTTGGGATGATGTTACTGCTGCATATATTGTAGGACATGTGTTTTATAAGAAGGTATTTCCATCAATCTCGAAATAATTGAGTCTATCAAGAATATTCGACCAACTACTAACAAAAGGTCCTTGCAATCGTTCATTGGAAATATCAACTTTATAAGAAGATTCATCTCGAACTTCGATGAAAAGGTCAATCTAATGAATGTCTTGCTAAGAAAGGATGTCACCTTCAAATGGAATAATGATATCCTAAATTATTTTGAATACATTAAAGAATAAATCACTATGACACCTGTCCTAGTTAGCACTGATTACTCTTGCAACTTTATAATCTTTTCGTTCGCATTTGAAGACACTATAGCATGAGTTTTATTGCAAAATAATAAGGATGACCATGAACAACCCATCTGTTTCATGAGAAAATCCCTTAGGAATGTTGAGTTAAATTGTTCAATCACATAGAAGCAAGCCTAGGCCCTTTTCGATTCCTTTAATCACTTTAGGAACTATGTCAGTTACAAAAAAATTAATGCATACATGCCATACCCTGTTGCCATTAAAGATGTCTTATCCCAACAAGATTTCCTTGGAACTAGGGGAAAGGGGAAAGTGGGTGTTGAAGATTCAAGAATATGACTTAGAGATCAAACCCACAAAGATTAGCAAGGGACAAGGCCTAGCTGAGATGTTGATCGAGAGTAATGAGGAGGCTATACAAATGGGAGAGAATGACCATATTAACATAATAAAAAGTGAGTTAGAACATGATGAGTGGTATGCTAACATTATCTATTACTTGAAGAATGTTTCATGCCAAAACCACATAGTATATAACAAGAAAAGATCCATGAAACTGAAAGCTATGAAATATTATTTGACCCAAGATGGTCTTGGCTGGAAGAACCCTGATGGAACTATCCTTAGATGTGTGAACAAATATGAAACCAACCAATTGATTAAGGAACTCCATTCAGGGTATTGCGATGGTCACTTTTCTACCCACATGAATTCACATAAGATTCTAAGAGCTGGATATTACTACCCTACATTGTTCATTGATACCCATCAATATGTCAGGTCTTACCAACCTTGTTAGTTCTTCACATGAAAGCAACGATTGACTACGTTTCCTGGGCACCCACCTTTCATATATTAGAATTCTTATAGCCATAATTTTGTTATGTTATTCATGATCCAATAGCCATATACATGGAGTCTATTTGTTCATAAGTTTCTAGTGTTGGAGCTTTCGCCATGCAAGCAAGTTGCATCTTTAAGTATCAACTACTCATCGACTTTTGTTGCATTTGTTGCATCTTTTGTAGGTTTTCTTAAAGATTTTCCTGCAAAAAGTTATATTCATCAGTCATATGCTTTTATGGATTCATTGGAAGTTTCACTACACTTGATTAAGCGAAGTTTAGATGATTAGAGTAGGGGAATAAGATCGTCATTCAAGCATTTTTGTTTTCATTTTAGTTTTTTGGTTTGTATTAGATCAACAATAAGACTCCATAGCCCAATGGAGGCACTAGAGAAACAATTGTTCTTCACTTTTCCTGGTAGATTGGTTTTTATTTTATATGAACATGGATACAGATTGCATATATGGAATGGAAAAAGGCATCAGGGCTACATAAGTTCTTGGCCACTCACAGGGAGCATGTCATCCCCCATGGAGCCTGTGTTAGCACGAAAATTTGCAACGATTAGGGACTTTTGCAGTGCCAATGAACTTGATGATTTCGTAACGCTAGGAAGTTGGTTGTTAAATTCCAATTGTCATTATCGACAAAAATAGATAATTTTGGGATATTTTGTTATAAGTTTTGCAAATTAAAAAAAATTGGTTTTAAAGGTCCTTTATGCTCTCAAGCTCATGTAGGGTCTTATAAAAATTATTGGAGCTAACAACACCCAATATCCAATTCATCCATCAAAGCACAATCTAGTCACCAATACAACACAACACAAGTTTCAAGCCTAATGCCTGAGACCAAGTGCCAAGCCACGAGAAGGGATCCCACAAGGGAGCTCGAAATAGCTTGCAACTGTTGGTGTATATAAACACCAAAATGTGTTTAACCCTCTTGTATGTAGGATAATACTCATGGTAGTATAAATAAACTAATTCCAAGAAGGGGAATCATGTGTAAAAAGGTCTTGAGGTCGAACACCAGCATTGATTATGATCACAAGTTTAAGAGTATACAAGTGTTGAAGGTGCTCACAGCCTGACACGCAAATGTAACAAGTTCTAGTTCAAAATGGAAAGAATGAGCAGGTTTTAAGGAAAAACACATGTTGGTAAGGTTGTCCAGGTGTCAATCCTCCAAAGTTTGTGAATGTTAAGGAAAAGACAGCCAATTTTTGGCGTTTTGAATTAAAATCTCATATTCACTCAAAACATATGTTTATTCTTTATGCATGAGGGATATAAAAATGTTTTCAAGGGTTTTCAAATGAAAATTTAAAGGGAACCAAAGCACGCCGAAGAGAATGTGAGTGTCAAGATTTGTCAGCTATTAAAAGAGCTCAACGCCAAGTCCATACCAAGGGAGGAGCCCACGAGGGCATTGCATAATGCATTGATATGGCAAGTGTTAAGATTCAAATGCCAACAAAAGTGTTGCCAAAAACCAATGGAAAATTAAATGGAGGAATGTTTAAAGACCACAAAAATTCCACGTTGTTTGTTAAAGTTGGAAGTTGAATATTCATCTGAAGTTGAAGGGCCAATTTGTAAGCCACATAACCAATACGCTTGATTATCTGGTAGGGCCCATAAAACTTAGGTGCAAATTTGTGATGTCCCTGAGATTTGAGAGATGTTTTCTTGTAAGGTTGGAGCCTGAGAAAAACTTGATCACCTTCCTAAAAAACCCTTTCTGAATGATGTTGGTCTGCCTATTTCTTCATGTGATTTTGGGCCATGTGGAGGTTATCCTTCTGAGCCGCTAGAGTGGTTGTATGACCTTGCAACATTGTATCAATATATTAGACCTTGGATGTGCCAGGAATATAGGTAATGATTTTCGATGGCCTTTCTCCATACACCGCTTCATATGGGGTCATTTTAGTGGTCGTATGATAGGAAGTATTGTACCACCATTCTACCAAGGGAATCCATTGCACCCACTGGTGTTGTTTGTCTGAAGAAAAACAACACAAGTAGGTTTCCAAACATTTTTTGACTACTTTCATTTGGCCATCAAACTGGGGGTGATAATTTGTGCTCATGTTCAGTTGGGTTCCCTGCAATTTAAACAACTCTTGCCAAAATGTGTTGGTGAAAGTTGGGTCACGATCAGAGACAATAGAGGTTGGCATGCCATCTAGCTTGAAAATTTTATCAAGGACGACTTGTGCTACGAGTGTTGGTCAAGGAAGACTTGAAAATGAGCATACTTGGAGAGGTAATCAACCACCACCATGATGATAGACTTGTTCCTAGCTTTAGGAAGGACCACTATAAAATCCATGGAGATTTTTTTCCACAAAGAAGATGGAATGGGTAAGAGTTGTAGGAATCCTGGAGACTTGACTGTTTCACCTTTATTACGTTGGCACACCTCACATTTTGTGAATAATTGAAGTATATCCTTCTTCATGCCTGCCCAAAAAATGAACGATAAGCACGATCATATTTCTTTTGGAAGCTCGAATGAACCGCTATAGCTACTCATAAGGGGCGTTATTGTAAGTAACTACCTCAGTCTTGATAGATCAAGTTTATCTTGGGTTTGTGATAAAATTGGGTTCAATGGGAGCTTTGTAGTGGTGGTTCATGTGTTGAAAGAGAATGGCGAGCAGTTCTAGAATCGATATTGAGAATTTCAATGGTCAAAACTTTGAGATATGGAAGTTAAAGATGGAGGACCTTCTTGTAGACAAAGAACAATGGATCGTTGTGGATCCTGGTACACAAACTACTGGTACACAATCTATTGGTACACAATCTACTAGTAAACAAACTACTTGTACTCAATCTACTAGTGTGTCAAAATAATATTCGAAGAAGCTAGATAGAAGATCAAGGAGTACGATTCAATTCTTCCTAGAAGATTTAGTGTTATTGAATGTGTCCGAAGAATCTACAGCCAAGGAACTATGAGAAAAGTTTGGGAATTTGTATCAATCAAAGTCCTTGGTAAACAAGTTGTTTCTTCAAAAGAAGTTTTATCATCTTAGGATGGAAGATGGATATTTTGTGACAAAGCATATAAATTCCTTCAATACTCCGGTAAGTCAACTTGTCTCTATTGATATTACAATTGCATAATAGGATAAGTGTATTACTTTTTTATGTTCTTTCCCATACTCCCGGGATGATATGGTTGTAGCAATTGGTAGTACCACTCAATCTACATTTAATTATGAGGATGTAGTTTCATCCTTGTTATAATAAGAGATGAGGTGGAAAATCATGGATAGTCATAGCACAGATGATTTATCTGTAAGAGGTTATCCCTAAGATAGGAATAAAAAAAAGTCTTTGGGGGGAGAAATCCCCATGAAAATATTTGAGGAAATATTGGAAATGTGGTAAAGTTGGGAATTATAAGAAATATTATCTTGAACAATATGTAGTTGCGGAAGATATTCTCCTATTATACTTGATCATGCATAAACCCTAAATCATATTATTATATTGTATTAATGAATTCGGCCCCATTGTGGCCTTTATTGTTAAATAAATTCAAACTATCAAGTCGGCCCATATTGTCGCTAATGTAAAGTATAATGAAGAGACACTTGTTAAGTTGGCCCTAACAGGTAAAGAGGGAAAGTCACTTGTGTATAAATAAGAGAGGCTAGGCTCCTCATTCACTAACTCATCTCACTCAAGCATAATAGGGATAAAGGTGTGCAAGTTTTGAGAGAGAGGGGTGACACAACAAAAGGACCTTATGTTTTCTGTCTTGGTATTGTTCTTGGTTGAAGAATCTATTTAGAATAATTTGGTTGGGTTTTCTTCCCCGAGAGGGTTTCCGAGGATAATCTTTGTGTTTATCTTGTTTATGTGATTCTCTCTCTTTCAATGATCTTATATATGCAGCTACTATGCTAATTAATTTTAATAACATAAGAAGAATTGTAACTGCTAGTTGTATATGTAAAATAACAACATGGGATCATAACAAGCCGAAAAGAGAGATATCATATTTCTTACAACAAAAATATGGGATGGGATACGTATATAGTATATAGTCTAGAAAATCCTTACTATTGAGTCTAAAGGGTATATGTCAAGCTTATATCCTTGATATTTGATCTTGTAGCTTGATCTACACATGAGAATCCTTCCTAGCAGGATATACCAGATATTGTATTAGAAACGATATCATAAGGGAAACAATTGATTCACTAGATTAGAAACGATTGATTCAAACAAACCTCTGATTCTGATCCTGAACAAACCCTTATGGTTGTTCCATATATATATCCTCATCTAAATCTCCATGTAGAAATGTTGTTTTAACATCTAGCTGCTCTAACTCAATATCAAGTAAAGAAACCAGTGCTAACATAATATGAAATGAAACAATCTTCACAACTGGTGAAAAGATCTCATGAAAACCAATACCTTCCTTTTGAGAATACCCTTTTTCTACCAGTCTTGATTTACACCTTTCAACTTTATCATCAACACCCTTTTTCAGTTTGTAGACCCACTTGTAGCCGACAACCTTCATGTCCTTTGGAAGTTTTGCCAGGTCCCATATTTTATTCCTCTCTAAGGCATCCATTTCTTCGTTCATATCTTTCTTCCATTGAGCACTTACAGATACCTTAATTGATTCCTGAAAACAACTAGGTTCTCCATCAATAGAAACCAAATCCACAGATGAAACATAATCGCCATACCTTGTAGGAGGATTCTTGACCCGTGGATATCTCCTTAGAGATGGTTGAGGCATATCCTCGGTTTCCTGGATATTTCCGCATCTACATCTTCATCTTCTTCTTCTGGGACTTCTTCATGCTCCTACCTTTCTGAAGATGGTTGAGTTTCCAACTGAATTTTTTGAAATTGTGGTACATGTTCTTGTCTCACTTCAACATCTACCAATTCTGATTTTAAGAGTGAGGATTCATCAAATACTAAATCTTTGCTTATGATGAGTTTGTGGGCAATGGGATCCCACAATCTGTACCCCTTAACTCCATCTTCATAACCAAAAAATACATAATTCTTTGATCTAGGATCTAACTTAGAACATTGATCTTTAGAAATAAGAGCATGAGCATCACAACCAAATATTCTCAAATTTGAAAAATCACACGAATGACCTGTCCATACCTCTCCTGGAATCTTACATCTTGTTGCAGTTGATGGTGACCGATTTATCAGATAGCATGTTGTAAGAACTGCTTCTTCCCACAATTCATGTGCCACGTGTCACCTTTGCAGTGGTGACACATGTCACCTTTGATTTTTCTCTGGTTTGAATTGAACTTTGATTGCTCATAACTTTTGCATACAAACTCCATTTGAGGTGATTTTTGTACTGTTGGAAAGTTATCTCCAAGATCTACGCAATGATGTTGTTTTCAAGAGAATTTGAGAAAGTCAAATTTTGAGCATTTATCGGTCCTTTTGGTCTTCTATGAGCCTTTGGATCCTCCTGGATCTCTGTGAGCATTCCTGGATCCTCCTGGATCACCAAGAATGCACCCAATACAACTCAACTTGATTTTGATACTAACACTTACAAAAAGAACTATTGTAATTACAATTCAACTTGATTTTGAAAATACAAGTAAACTTACAAAAAAAATAATTGCTTGCAAGTTATAATTGATGTTGATTCTGAAGTTGAATTGATCTTTGAATATGAATGCTTGATGATGCTTTGAGTCCTTGAATATTAGCTTGGTATGTCCATTGCTTCAACGATTTGAATGTGAATTGATCCTTTGATTAATTTGATTAAACTACCTTGTGTCTGTGCTTGTATATGTATATCAAATGTAGCAATATTATGATGAAGTTTAAGTGTCAAAACTACACAAAAAAAACCATGAAAACATTCAAGGAAGCATTCATCATCACATACAAGCGTAAATAATTTGACCTCCTTATTCAATCTTAAGATAGGTGGAACAATAACCCCAAAAAAAATGGTTTTATTAAAATATCATCCTTGCAACCACAATGATGCACCCATCATTTACAATACAATTCAATTTGATTTAAAAATTACAAATTAATTCAAGCAAGGGTTCTCATTGATGGAAATTTGACAAAAATAAAAAATACCCACTCAATATCTCCTTTTAAATTTCAAAGCACACAAAACCCCCTCTAAAACAAAAGGGGGTTTAAATACTTTACCATTTTGTTTTATAAAAGTAAAGTAAATCAATAATATGACCAATTCAAATTTTAAAAAGTAACTCCTAGTTACTTTTTTTAACTCCCATTTTTGTGATAATATCATAAAGTAATGATTTTAAGTTTTATGCATAAAGAAATTTATACACATTGGAGAGCAAAAAAAAGAGAGTGCATGTAATCATCAATACCGTTTGATCATTATTGTTGAATTTTGAGGAGAGGGCACATATCCAATAATTTTGTTGATTTTTTAGGAGAGAGCACGAGTGAAGGATTCTTTGAACTTCATGCTTATTACACCACTCCATCCATTGTGCTAAAGTGAAGAATTTTGTTTGAGTGAGAGGCCAACAATAGGAGAGTTGACTTAGAAGAGAGGAGAAATGGTGGGTTCTTTGAATGAAGTTATGAAAAGTTGGCATATTTTCAAGTACAATCATGTGTCGTGTGTCACCTTTGATGGGCATATTCCACTACTACTCTAGATATATACCCTAATCTAGTTGATGGGCATATGAAACAATTAATTCACTAGATTAAAAACGATTGATTCACTTGAAGAAAGTACATGAAAAATGTACAGATCATATTAACATCATGCTAATCTGACACATACATAGTTGAAACTTCATTAACCAAGATCCTCCCAATTAAGAAAGAATGTATGATTTGATGAAATATGTATCACAAAAGGGAGTGCAGTAAATCATTTACAATACTATTTTGCTAACAAATACTATATACAAATCCTTTGTCAACAATACCTCATCAAAACAAGAATATATAATCCATGAGATGAGAACAAGCGGAGAAAACCAATCATTGACTATTCATGAATCTTTAATTTGAATATACAGAGTCTGAAACTTCACAATGAAAAAAAAAGTATAAGCCTCAATCTCTCATCACTTGAACCCCTTCATGGTTACAAAAACTCACTTATATAGTTTACATCCACATGCTTTCTCTATAAAATTCAATGGGAGTTAGTTACATAGAATTCCTTTCCCTAAGGAATTCACTTCACAAACTGTAACAACTCATCTAACTAACCCCTGACTTTGAGGATCTTGTTTAACACATTAAACGTTTCCAAAACGTGTCATGCAACTCAAACTGATGATGAAACATCTGTCCCTAATGTCCTCCTGAAAGCCTGGAAGAAGTTTATCCCAGCTGGGACTTTGAACGAACCATCCATCTACCAGACCATATAGTTCATTTGTTGGTAGTTTCACAAATGAACTACCAACAAAGTCCTACATTTGGGATACTATTGGCCTACCATTTTTAGGGATGCTAGGAAGCATGTCAAAAGTTGTGACAGTTGTCAAAGAATGGGCCAACCATTGAAATCGATGAAATGCCTTTGCAAACTCAAATATTGATATATCCTTTTGAAAAATGGGTTCTATATTTTTTTGGGCCAATAAATTCACCATCAAAGATTATGTGACTAAGTGGGTTGAAGCCAAGGCTCTTCCAAAAGAAATCAATCCAACAATAGTTGACTTCTTGTATGAGCAAATTTTTATCCACTTTGGAGTACCTCGATAAATTGTTACACATGAAGGAACACAATTTACATCAAATCTCATCCATCATCACTCAACAATACCATATTTGGTATAGGACATCCACACCATATCATCCACAAGAAAATGGTCAAGTGGAAGTTACAAATAAGGTTTTGGAAGCCATATTGACCAAGAAAATGCAAATTTATCACAAATGTTGGACAAATAGACTTCCAGAAGCTCTTTGGGATTAGCGTACCACAGGGAATAATACCAAAGGCTTCATCCCTTATGAGCTTGTGAATTGTAAGCATGTAGTTTTAATTGAAGTTGTCTAGAGTATTTTAAAATCCATAGACTACACTAGATTTTCTAGAGTATATACGCAATCAATCGATGAGTTTTAATTGAAGTTGTCTAGAGTATATGCCTATAAGATGCAACATAAGGGAATTTTCTTGTAGTGCCCAAGTTTCAATTTTGTAGGTAAAAGAGGGAGAAATTATGGATCAAGAGGACATTTAATATCTATTTGAAATCTAAGCAGGACACAACGAAAAATGGGGTCGATTTCCTCCTCTACCCTTAAATCTTGGCAAGATAACAAACCCTTTTAGATGGCACAACTAAGTCAAATTCATTTGAAAATTGGAAACTTACTGGTGATGGATGTTGTTCGATGGCAAAGATGCATGGAGTTCTCTTATAATTGGAATTCAACTTCATATGGATATTCAACTTCCAACTTTAGCAAACGAAGTGGCATTTCTGTGGTCTTTAAACATTCCTCCCTTTAATTTGGCATTGATTGTTGGCAACGCTTTTGTTGGCATTTTAGTCTCAACACTTGGCGTATCGATGCATTGTGCAATTCTCTCGTAGGATCCTCCCTTAGTATTGTTGGAGATAGTTCACACACACCTAGGATTTCCTTTTACTAAGGTTTTCCCTATGTTTATTAGTCATTATTCATTCTCCTATAGTTTAGGAGAATATTCCTTTTCCTACATTCTACGAGAATAGTATCTTCATTTCACACTTCAGTTGGATCAGTTGAGTGGAGTATTAATGCCACATTGGTTCCATCACCATGCAGCATTGGGATCATCATTGCTAATGCACATCGTTCTTGGGATTATCACCAGACTAGCATATTACCCTCACTTCACCTTGTTTCAGTCAATTAACTTAAGGCTGAGAGGCTAGTTAACTCAGATTAGGTGGTAGTTAACTCCCGTAATTGTCGATGTGTCTCCAGATCACTCTAGACCACCACTATGAAACATTGGCTTATCTTCTAGTGCACATTAGTTGAGTTGCACAGAGTATATCATGTGTAATTTATCATTCATTCATTTAGTTAATACAATTCTTTGTTCTTTCTCTCTCTCTCTCTCTCTCTCTCTCTCTCTCTCTCTCTCTCTCTNGTATTTTCTCATTTCTTTTGCAAATTGTGTATGTCCTTTTCTATATAGATATTATATGTGCAGGTTCATCCACATTTACATGGTATCAGAGCCGACAGATTGCTAGGAAAATACACAATAGACTCTTTTTGTAGGTACCGAAGATTGAAGACAACGGGAAAATGGAACTTCCAAAAGAATTGATTCTTACACCGTACAATTTATTTGCATGGAAGGACAGGATGGTAATGCATCTTCAGAGAAAAGGATTATATAGCTTAACCATGGACACAAAGACCAGACCCACATCATCCATAGAAAAATCCAAGTATCTAAATTGAATGGATGAAGCGTATAAAACTGTTTGCAGTCTCATTTCTCTTGAGCTCCTCTTTCAAATATCCTCCTGTAAAACCCCCAATGAAGTCCAGACCACCATGGGAAGAATTTTTGGAAAATAGGACGAGATGAGGGGAAATATACTCGAGGTGGAATTTCTCACTTTGGATCCAAAAACCTTCGAAAATCTCCAATATTTTTTTACCAAATATAAGGATTTGTTGTTGGAACTCAAGGATTGCGAGGTTGATAAATATAAGGAGGAGAAACAAATGGTTCTTACCATTCTTTCCAAACTTGGTCCAGAATACTTAGTGTTTGTATCCACATTTCATTCAGTTAGCCTCGACTCTAGAGCTACCTAGAAAATGCCTTCTCTTGAGGCCTTTATTGAGTCTCTGACGCAAGAGCAGACCAAGCTCATCAATATGGGAAAAATCAAAGGATCAAAGGTGCATGCACTTGTTGTGAAAGATGGTAATAGTCACCAAAATCATAAATCTAAACACAAAGACAAAGGGAAGGGACATGCAAATCCAAGCAAGGAAGGGTACTCAAAACCCTTCAATGATTCCTCTGAATACAAAGGTGGAAAGGGAAGAAAAGGGGAGAAATGCACTTACTGCCAACGAGGATTCCATCTAGAATCTGCATGCATGCATAAAAAAATAGATCAAATGGCACAAATAATTCAGCAAAACAACCTTGGAGATTGCATCCTTGAGGGTGCCAAGAAGAAGAAGCTAGAGTATCTAAACCCCAAGAAAGGTAATTCTAGCCATGCTTTGATTGCCATTAACTTCTCTCGCGATGCTTGGATTGTAGATTCAGGTGCATCACACCACATGGAATCCACAAAGAAATTCTACTCTTCATTGGACACATGCAAAGGTCCTCTTATTTTGATGGGGGACGAGTCTCCAGTCAAAGTCACCTGTAAAGGAAGAGTTGAACTCACAAATGGGAGCTTCGAGAATGTGCTAGACATTCCCAAGCTCTCTCTATCAATCTTCTCTTCATGTATCAAATGAAAAACTATGGCACCAGAAAGAAAGTAATATTCACACCTAATGCAGTTTATATCTATGACATGCAAACCAATTCCAAAGTTGCTACTGGTGAGGTAAATCACCAATCCAGACTCTACACATTTTCTAAATTTATTGAACCAGATTTTGCATTACTGCTTACGCATGCTGATGAAAGAAGAAGCATATATTTAGATATTATTATTATATGTTAACCAACTCACTTGGTCAAAGAAGGTGTTGGTTGTTGTTTTATGTGTTTTCAAGGTTGGTGTTTGTTTTAGACCTAATATTAACTCTCTTTTTGTTGGTTCTCAACTATGGAACATAAACTTATTGCAATAGTGATGAAACCCCTTTCTCTCCTTGTGGATAAAATTATAACTCCTCCTCTTAGATATTAGGGTTAGGTCCTTGAATCTACTCCTAATTAGGGATCATGTTTTGTATTTTCTAGAATATTATTGAAAAACCTAGGTGGGTATCTCCACATGTGTAAGTAATAAATTGTGATGTGGAATCTACATGGTACTGTGATGGACATAAAACTATTTAACTTGTCAAGAGCATAATGTTCATATCCAAACTCCATTTTTAAGTGTATGATACACCATTAGAAAGGTCTAGCTAGGAACTATGCCAATGAAAATCTATTTTCTAATTTCCTTCTATTTATACCCCCGAAAATGCCTTTTAATGCCCAAACTAGGTCATAGAAGTTTAAAACCAAGAAATATATAAACCCAATAGTGAATGTGGGGAAGTACCTATAAGTTTCCCCATGACGTGTTCCTTGGAAAATGTGTGTGTGTGTGCGCGCGCGCGCATACACACATCTATGTATGTATGAATGTATGTATGTATTTTTGGATCACATATCCCTATTTTTGAAGGTTTTTGGTGATCCAGATGGATATCGGTGGCCACCCACCTTGTTCGACTGACTCAAAACAATTTTCTAGCAATTTTGACCATTTACTATTTTTAGCAGTTTTTAACTTCTGGGGCCATTTTGAGGGCCTAAATGAAGGTTTTTCGGGATTGAATCAACTCAATGATAGATAAAAGCATCATTGAGGCCCCAAAATGAATCTCCTCGACGATACCTTTCCAACGGGCTATCATATGCCTAAAACTGAGATCGTATGAAAAAGTTACGACCCCGAGAAGTTAATGTACTAACTTACCCAAACGGGACTCACATGACTTTTGGCACTTCATCTCCTAGGGTTAGGTTTTTGGATGTCTAGGGTTTTTGACATTCCTGTTTATTGTAAAAAGGCCTTCAGAGCCTCATTGTAATCATCTTCTTGCGAATGTGAGTAGCCGTCACATCTCTTCTCAGAGATAAGCTGCCACCATTCTAGCGAGTCTTTCACTCTATATTTTTATAGTCTCTGTACATTTATTTCATTAATAGAAATCGTGTATTACTGTATATCTATTTTTATGGTTGCATCTCTGATACATTTTTGTTACATTATTGAATATCTGCGATATCTCTGTGCATTTCTTTATTATATCTCTGCTCTCATTTCATGCCGAAAATAATCTGGATCATTTGGTCCCCAAAATCTTTAATTCTAAAGGATGTGTGGAAAACTTTCCTCAACTTTCTCCCTAGATTACAACTTTTCTTTCCTGGGTAGTTGTCATTTTAATCCAATATGACAAAGTTATTTATGACCACTTTTGTTGATTCTTATCTTCTTCTATAGAACCATAGCTTTTTCTATGTCCTCAAGTGCATCTAGTGACAAGTCTTTTAAGGAAGGTAATACTCGACCCTTGTTTTCTTCATCAAGCATGGATGGCTCATAATGTTCAATTTCTTGACATTAACCACTAAGTAAATGTGCATCCTGGGGTTGGATGAAGTCTATCAACATTGTTTCCCACATATTCTAACACTTATAAAAGCCAGTATCTCAATTACTTGATTTTCTTTCCTAGTCCATGTATCTTTTCATTGTTGAGGTGTAACTAGACTAACTCTCCTACCTTGAATTTATTCTTCATCCTATGATGCCCATGGCCGACCTTGTACTTTCTTATGATTCCTTCAATATTCCTTGAACCTGTAAATGCATATACCTAATTTTATCAATGATTTTTTCTACCTTCATGCATTAACTAAAGCTCCCACCTTCTCTCATGTAGGTTGTCTATATACAATGTAGAAAGATGAAGGTGTAAAATATCGAAAACAAGTTTCAAATCAATACTTACTAGCGGAAGAATAAACTACTCTATTATATTATAGGAATGTTAAATGTCGATCATTTTTCATACCAAGTTGTTGGATGCTTCTGATTATAACATCTCAAATATTACACTAATGTGTTATTAATTAACCACCTCGGTTTTCCCATCTATTTTTGGATAGAAGGCTGTATATCTCTTTTGTTTTGTATCCATACTCTTACACACTGCAACCCAAAAAAATTATTGAGAACTATTTGTATTTCTATCATAAATCATAAATAATGATCCTTAGTTTTTCATAATGCAAAAAACTTGTGAAAAGAACAAACGTTTTTGGTTCCTTGATGGGCTTTTTACAAGACATAAAAATGCATATTTCATAATGGAAAAAATTGTGAAAAGAACAAACGTTTTTGGTTTTTTTATGGGCTTTTTACAAGACATAAAAGTGCATATTTTATTAATTTAATCGGTCCATTTCCACAAACCCTACTTTATTCTTGTAAAATTTCCAACAAATTCCATTGAAATGCATTGTATAATCCTTTATTTTTGTTGTTGGGATTTTTAATAAAACAAAGTATATATTCTCTTATAAACCTAGCTACTTCTCACATTTTATTGAAGAATTAATACTTCAATATTAATTAAAATGCGATCAAAACTAATGTTCTTAATAACTTTAATAACATGATAATAAATATTTTATTAATAAATAATTAGGACAGTTAGGTAATATAACTACCTTATATAAAGTGTTAACTAAATCATAGAAGAAAGCACACGAAGAATTTTAGAAAGGTTGAATACGAAGAAACTGCACAGAAAATTAAAAGGGGGTCGAAGAAGAAGAAATCGCACGAAGAAGGAAAAAGGGATTCGAACAAGAAGAAATTGCATGCATTGCAGAGAAGAAGTTCCATGATTACCAGCAATCTAAAGGTGTGATAGGAAAGAATATTTAGCCGCATCCCAACGCGAGGTCGAGGTTATCAGTAGTTGCAGTCCAGAGCTTGCATATAGAAGCTTCAGTGTTGTGGATGGTTTCTTTGAGGATTCATTCAGAGCATACACGAAGATGCAATGGAGATGCAGATCTGTGTGTTTCTACCAGAGATGCAATGGAGATGCAGATCTTTGAGGATTCATTCAGAGCATACAAGGAGATGCAATGGAGATGAAGAACGGTCCGTACAGGACAAATTTCAGACGCAAACCCTAATCTGAGCCTGAGAAGAAGAGGTTTTTTTTTTCATTCTTTCCTGCATCTCTCGATCCAGCAGATATCTACATAGTGTTTAGATTTTTTTTTTTAATATTTTTTTTTTTTAAAGCACAGAACGATTAATTTATTTAGAATTCTATTTTTGCACAGTACCATTATCAGTGAATTCATCTAAGACAAGAAAACCTTCAGTCGAGTGCAAAGCTTTTTTAGATAGTGAATTGGAAAAACTATTCAGTTTTCTAAATATGAGTAAAACTAATCATATGAAAAAGACCATTCTAAATATGAGTAAAACTAATCATATGAAAAAGACCAGACATATCCTTCAAATATAATGTTACTTGGGAAAGACTAGTATTGTAGATCTGGATTTCATTGTTCATCCATTTGATAGTCATAGCAGAGTCTCCAAATACCTGCAAATGCACAATATTTTTCTCTAAAACACACTTCAATATGAAGAATAATGTTCTAAATTCACCTTTATTACTAGTTCCAATACCCAGATTTACCTTATGAATGAAATAGTGATCCTTCGGAATGAATACACAAAACCTAGACTACAAAAGTTTTTTGGACCTACCTAGACTACAAAAGTTTTTTGGACCTTGGTAGGCTCCATCAAACAAGCTTCATGCATAATCCTTGTTCATAATCATCTCTCCTATCACACAACTGGGTTTTGGATTTATACTAGGCTTATAAGAAGAAACAATGAAAGTGCTTGTAATGAGACTTATAAGAAGAAACAATGAAAGTGCTTGTAATGAAACTTCAAAAGTGGGAGCTTGGACATCCTCGAAAAGCTTAGCATTCCTTGCCAACCAAATTACCCAAGTAATCAAGTATGGAAGTGTTATATATTTCTTTAGTTCTTTTCTATTGAAGTAATCTTGAAAGCAATCTTCATGTTCAACCTCTTTCCATACCTATCTTGAGAAAGGGCATTCTAAAAATAAATGTAAAGAAGTTTCTTCATTACTTTTACGCCCTACTTTATTGAATCACCTAGATTTCCAATTAGGTATATGAGTTGAAAAAATGTCACAATGTTTAATGAATCGCCTAGATTTCCAATTAGATATATGAGTTGAAAAAATTCCACATTGTTTAATGAATCACCTAGATTTCCAATTAGGTATATGAGTTGAAAAAATGCCACATTGTTTAATCAACCACCTAGTTTTCTAATTAGGTACATATGACTTGAGTTCTTCACCTCTCCAGGAGAATTCTATCATGCTTTGGTGATAAGAGATGAAACATGGTTACATAGGTGGATTTCTTCTTCAATGAGAAGAGATGGCAACATGGTGTTTTAGGTGGACTCCTTCAAAGAAAAAGAGACGGCAAGATGATTTTGTAGATGGTTGTAAATGAATTGGGTCTTCAAGTTGAAGGAGACAACAATTTAATGGAACAACATAGGTCCTAGTATTTAAAAATATGAGAAGATGAAAATGATGGCTTTGTTTTATAATAAACTATTATATTTTGTATCTATTTTTTAATATTGTTCGTATACCTTTGCAAGTTGGCTTCTATTTTTCCAACACTTAAATGGCCTACAACTTTGAAGGTATAATACTCTCTTATAAGTTGATAGTCAACGTACATGTCTCCTTCTTCTTCATGAGTCTTTTTGGCATCCTGGTTACTAAAATATCTCCTTAAAGTCCTCATCTTGGGTATATTTCCCTTTGTATGGTTCGTAGGGAAAAGCTAAGCTCCACGTGCACAAGAATTCCCAAAGTTGTAATTTTGGGTTTGTGGTTTTGAAAATTAGCTTTTTACTTATTATTGTATTTTATAGTTAGATGGAATTTCTATAAAAATCACACCTATTTATAGTTTATTTTTAGTTGGAGCTTTATTTTTTTCTTTATAATATTATAATGATTGGTGGTTGGAGTGGATGATGATATCCTTTCCAAATAAATAATGCTTCTACTTAATGATATCCCCATTTGAGATGAGTTTGGTGAAGTAGTTTTTATAATGCACCTAGTCCAACCTAGTTTTTTCTTAAAGGAAATCTTCTAGTGATATTCTTATTGACTCGGAATTGATTATATCCCCATTTGAGATGAGTTTGGTGAAGTAGTTTTCATAATGCACCTAGTCCAACAAGTCATTGATAATAAGAAATGGTTTTTAATTCTTGAGGGTAATTTTTATAAGGGCTTTGTAGTTGACACATGCCTCCAAGCTCCATATTTCTTGTGTACTATGATAATAGATGACCCACAAGGTGAAGTAATTAGTCATATCACGTCTTTCTTTAACAATTCTTGCAACTTCTTCTTCACTTCTTTTGTTTTTGGCATGGACTTCATATAGATCGGTACTATGTTTGGCAACTAAAATTTAAGATATATATATATATATATATATATATATATATATATTGCTCCACTTCTCTGTTTTAGGTTAAATTGGTTGGACCTCCTCATCAATATGAGCATACCTCATGTAAATATAATGATTCTAAAACCTACACCACATACGTAAAGTGGTAGAACATATACCTCCACTTCATCAAGAAAAATTGCATTAATGGAAAATAAGATCTTTGCATTGTTTGATAACTCATAGCTCTATATCCTCATTCCCCCATCCCAATGGGTATGAGGATGTTCATGTACTTCCAATTGAAGATTGCTTTCCTACTCCTTTGTATTGTTTGATAACTCGTAGCTCTAGCTCTATATCCTCATTCCCCCATCCCAATGGGTATGAGGATGTTCATGTACTTCCAATTGAAGATTACTTTCCTTCTCCTTTGCTATGAGTATTTTTTGTAAACCAAAATAAAATAGGCCATCCATTTTTGTCTTCTTGAATTTCATGTTTCTATGGAAGATTTTTTCATCTCCTCTTCACTAATATGGAGATGACTCACATATATTTATTTTTAATATTTTGCATGCAATATTTTCATCTATATTTGATCTACTCTCCATTTGATTCCCTAAGTTCGTGCTTGACTTGTTATTCTTATTGGGATGCTCCCTATTATGGTTCTTTGGATGCAACTTAGGATGTAGCTTACAACACTTATCCTTGTTATGACCATCTATGTTGCAATGTTCATGATTGTTATTTGGGTCCTTGCATTTATGCATAGTTGGGGAAGTCTTCTTACATTTCCCCTTCTAGACTTATTTTAATTCCTTCCTAACTTGGAAGACCCCTATTGTTTTGTCTTCTTTGAACCACTTGGATGTATTCATTTCTTTTCCATCTTTAAGTATTTTATTGTACATAGGCTTCATCAATGGTGTTAGGATTGAAGAGAATTACTTGCCTCCTTAATTGAATATGTAGTACACCTAAACACTTGAATACTTGATAACTATATCCAGATTCTTGGAATGATTCTTGGCTTGTTTTATATTTATTGGTGTACTCTTATACACTTTACCCTTGTGTTTGTTGGTAGTATTTCCAAAGAATCATTTTATTCTCTTTGTACTTGTTGCCATACAAATAGGACTTGATGAGGTCTTTGAATACCTCCCACTTAGTTATTGGTGGATTGTTATATATTCTAATTTTCTTTGTATATATTTCCCACCAAGTTTGGCCATGTCCTTCTAAATGTAGTTGTGAAAATGTTATTTTATTTTATCTTCGCTTACTTTAATTTAACAACATCGACCTCACCTTTATATGTCGTAATATCCACTTTGGATTTCACTTTGAACAAATCTTAAGAACATGGATTGTTGGAGATCCCTTTTTCTATACTTTTTTTTTTCTTCTATTAATTTAGGTTTATCGTGAGATTTGGATTGCTCCTAGAAGGATCTAAACTTGCTATCAAGGTTTTCCATAAATATTTCTATATACTTGGAAATGTTCAAGATTTGTGCTTCAAACTTTGCAAACATTTCCTTTGATTCTTCATTGGGTATATTTCCATGTTGATATACAATGTCCAAGGTTCAAGGGTGCTTATTTTCCTTCCTTGTGTGAATATTTGGATCCATACATTTAAGTTCTCTCATAGATTTAGACTTCTTAAAAATGGTAAGCATAAATTATAACTTATTTCGAGACAAATCCCAAATAAAACCTCTCTAATACCATATGATTTGTAAATTTCCTTAGATGTTCCAATGGATAGTCTCTCAAAATATATCCTAGTATAGTGAGTCTTTATTATTCATTTATTTACTTATGTATTAACTTTAATAATATTAAAAGGACAAGATATATATTATTCAATATTTTTGCTAGTTTAGAATTACCTTGATTTAATAAGTTCTCCCTTCCCTGATTTGTGGAGAGTTTATGATTACTATAGGCAACTTACAAGATTAAATTTGGAATATTTTGGGTAAGGATTTATGAATGCGGGGTATCTATTCCACCAAAGTTGTGTAGTACATTCCCTTCCCTAATTTGGGGAGATTTTATGATTACTATAGGCAACTTACAAGATTAAAATTGGAATATTTTGGGTAAGGATTTATGAATGCGGGGGTATATATTCCATCAAAGTTGTGTAGTACATTCACCTGGCCCCAACCACTAAAGTACAACGGAATGATAAGCATGCTCACAAGCATGAACATCATTGGAGAGACTTGAACCCTAGTAGGGTAAATCAAAATGCCCCACTTTCACTAACCAAAAAGTCCAACATTGAAGAAATTTAACATAACTTTAAATAAGAACAAAAACATTGTAGCAAAAAATTCCCATAGAAAATCATGAATGCATGATTTACCTTAGAGAAACCCACAAGGGATAAACTCCAACTAAAATAAAATAGTGTTCCTTTCTCTTATTGCCCTAAAAAATTACAATGCAAATACCTATGGAGTAAATAGACTATGCCCTAATACAAAGTACTATAGGGTCACCGTATTCATTTGTTATGGCCTATTCTATATATTCTTTATGACCATTCAACTATGGAATAGAAGGATGTTGAAATGTGAACATAACCCTTTTCTCCCCTTGTAGCTAGGATTATGAATCCTCCACTTGGAAAGTAGGGTTAAGGTTTTGTATCCCATTCTTCTAATTAAGATTATGGTTTAGGATCCTCTAGAATCTTTTCTAGAAAATCAAATCTAGTTAGGTTCACATGTTGGAGGGAAAAAATGACCTATCATTCACATGGTACTCCAAAGACATACCAATAATTAACTTATTAATTTCATAACTTTCACATACAATCTTTGTTTCTACTATGATACACCATTGGAAACATCTCAAAAATCACTCACCCAAAAAAAAATCACTTGTCCACTTTCCATCATTTCATACTAAAAAAAACATAATTTAAGCTTTGAAATGGACCTTAAATGTTTTAGTCCCAAATTCTCTAAATTCAAGATTTGTCTTTATATGGCCCTGACAAGCCTCTAACTTTGACTTTCCACTCAATACAAAACCATGAAGGGGGGAAATAAATTGATCCGTTTAAGATCAACAATATGTTACCATGAATATCATGAGAAAGATTACAAATATTATAAATATGACTCATTATATGGCTCATGAGGCTTACAAAGCTCCTAGTAAGAACCCAATTGTGCACCTCATGATTTATCTCTATGATGTTAATTTTTTTCTTGGAAATAATAACACTTCCCTTGAAAAATGGTTTACACACTTTCCCACCATTTCTATATTAGGTTGGGACATTGGGTCTAAAGATGCCTCTATAATAGGTTTTCCTAATCACTCATTCAGATTGATAGAGCAAATTCTGTTTGACAAATGGATAAGGAAAAATCATAATCACTCATTAATATTCATGATAGAGCAAATTATGTTTGATAAAGGGATAAGGAAAAATAAAATATTGTATTTAAAAGCCATAGATTGATAGAATTAACATCTTATAACTTTTTATAAATACGTAACAATATAAAAAATAAATACTAATAAATTATTAATCATTAATGATTAATAATGAAGAGATGTATTATACTGAAAGGTCATGCCTCTTCATGAAAGGGCACCCCTACATGGGTATATATACAACCCTCATTCACATGGGTATATACGACCCTCATTCTCATTTGTAATCATCTCATATTATCTTATTTATACTTTCGTGTGTATGTGTGTGTGTGTATATATATGAGAACATGTGTTTCCTCCTAAGAGGTCACAAGTTCAAATCCAGGGGGGGTACGGTATGTATACCTCCATAGACTTTACCAATCAATTTGTTGTGTGGTGGGGATCCCTTGTCCCACAAAAAAAGGAGGTATTTACCAATCAAATCGTTGGGTGGAGGGGGTCCATTGTCCCACAAACAAGGGGGTCCCATACACCAATTTGGTGTTTGGCTTGGTTGTGACCTTAAAGTTAGATTATTATTATTATTATTATTATTGTCCTTATGGATATCTTTATATTCCAAATATTTTGGATATTTAACCAATGAGTCACATTTTGGTTGTCACATTTGGTATCAGAGCAAGTCTGATCCTGGCCATTGGTCACACTCAAAATTTTCAGAGTTTCTCCAATTCCAAGGTCTTTACCAAAAATATGGCCCTATTTGCATTTCAATTTTTGGTGAAGAACTACACCATTCTATGCAAATTAAAGGAAATACCAGTCATAAGAAATCATTTCTACTTACAGAATTAAATTAACTCAATTTGACCAATTTTTTTTTGTCAAATTGTACGATGGAGTAACAACTACCAAAATAATCATTGTAATAGGATTCAATAGAATAACCTATATGTTCCATTGTAGTAGCATATCTAAAACAATTGATCAAAATCGAGCCTTAGATTTTCATATTTTTTTTCAAGGAAAATCTCATCTAAAAATTCTAGGCACTTCCTCGCAACACAGATAGTATCCAATGTAAACCTACCAACACTAATTACAATGCTTGACTTGGTAGGGACATTGAGCAAGACACACAACAAAGTCAGATAACAAGGGGGAAAAACCTTGAGACCTCCTCCACAAATGTCAAAGCACTTAACTTCTCGAGTTAATATAGAAGACATATCAAATTTTGATATATATTTATTATCACTTAATTAATTGTTGTTTTTTTTAACAGAAACTGGGAAAATATATTTTAGAGGTGTGGAAGAATCCATTGATTTACAAAAAAATGGTCATTATAGACCTTCGAGAGATTCCACTTAGAGAGAACCTATTGCAAATGTGGGGTGCATTTTTCTAACAGTAGCATTTTATGTTGCAACCCCCTTTTTCTAACAAAATATCTAAGGTTATAGTTCCCTAGATAACTCCGATAGAAGATTCCATTAATACAGATTGTAAGAAAAAACATTAAAAAACCATAGTTTAGTTACCCTTTTCCAGTTTGACGTATTGTATTTCCTACATAGTTTTCGGGTGCAGCTCGTTCAAATATGGAATCTGGTTTACTGAAGCTGACTGATCATTCTTGGAATTTTCTTGTTGCTCTCCCGGGTTGCTTGGTGGTTGTTGCGCACCTTCTAGATGATCTAATATCCTTTGCATTGCCTCCATTTTCTTTGGGCGTATCTCTTGTCCTGAAGCTTCTCGATCAAGTGTCTATGCTAGGATAGCGTTTTGAGTTCAAAGAGCATGTTGGCGCCAATTTCTCCAATTTGGAGTCTAATCCTACTGTAATCACCACACTCCTCTTCAAATGGATCCCGACCCAATTCCCTGAGTCCGTTGAGACTCCTTTATCTTTCTTCATTGTTGTGTATGTTTAAGACACTTCTAACCTGAATTTTCCTCGGGATTTCAACAAGAAACCGGTCAGAACCCATTGGTTGAGCAGGAAGAAAAGAGAGTCACAGATATTCAGTGGGGAAATGAGAGAGGTCGGAGGTGATAGACAAGCGAGAAGAAGGAAAAGAGGGAGCATCGGATCCAGGTATCTGAGAGGGTCGGCTTGGGATAGGTCTGTTGAGGCTTCTGGAGACGAGCAAGACAAGAAGGGAGTAGAATGAGCGAGAAAATAAGGATAGAATTCAAAGAGGGATGAAAATAAAGAATTTGGATGCCCAATGGAAAACAAGGAGTAGATGAATTTACCTGGGCTGCCAATATTCTAAACATACTCAGGCTTGAGGACGAGGCCATAATCTCCCATGAATCCATTAATGGAATGAGCGTTCTAACCTGCTTGTGCGTTGGAAACTCCCTGTGAGTTGTTCCATCAAACTCCATGAACCCAAGCTTGAAGGTGTTGTTGATGTCCAGAAGGCGAGTATGTTGTGCGGAAGGGATTTCTCATACCTTATCCATCCTCTTCTGGTCCTTGGTGACATACGCTCCCATGAACGCTGAAGGACTGTCCTTATGATATTTTTGCATCATGATTACCCTACTTATGTCATTAATTGTCGCTTCCCCTTTAGCGATGTGTCTTGATCTCCCTTGCCACCTGTTCATTCCTAAGCTGCCCTGTTCCATGTGGTTGAGAGATATCTCCTCACCTGCTCTGCTGACAACACGGCTCCTCTGCTTGGTTGGGCGAGTTCTCCAATCACCGGGGTCCCCACCCCCGCTCATGTTTTCCTCTCCCCCCTTGGTTTTTCTTGAGCTAGCGACTTGAGGAGCCTGAGCCCCTCTCTTGTTCACGTGACCGCCACTTCTATTTAATTCCTTGATGAATCACCTCCTAACATCTCCCTCCTCTTTTTCAAAATAACACTCGGTCATATGATGCATTAGTACAGGGGGGTTGATGTTACCACTCCTTCCACGCTTAAGGAACCAAGTGTTTTCCCAATGGCTGCATTTGCCATTTTATCTGCTTCTTTGCTGTTTTCTCTCATTATTTGGTAGAAGGTTATCTTGATGTCTCGAGATTCCACTCTTATTCTATCCAATATTTGTTTTAGGCTTAAATCTCATGGGTTGGACCTGTGGAACTTCATTCTTATTATATATTTTGGAGTCTCCAAGGGCGTTCAACTCTCAGATTGTCTGAGTATGGGCGAGTTGAATACCTTTTAGCAATGCGTAGGCCTTGTCTTTGTTGTTAGTATCTGTCCCAATATTCCAATGATAGTTTAGGGATATTTTTCCTCCGGGTTCGAAGAGAACCCCCCCCGACACCTGCCTCTCCTGATCACTTAATTAATTGTTAACCTATTAAATTATTAATAATAATAACATTATTACTTGGTTATTAACCTTTTAGTAATATAACTATGTCAACTAATTGTACATTCCAAATGGGCCTAATGGTTAAGACCATGTGTTTACTCATTGGAGGTCACAAGTTCAATTTTGGAGGGGGGTAGGGTATGTGCATGTGAGCTAGTTGTTTTTTGTGGATTTTAGTTTGGCGTTGGCAAGGTACCAACACTCTCATTCTCACTTACATACTAGAAAATGGGACGAATTGTATACCCTGAGAAAACCCCAATGCCCAAAAAACTAAACTATGCCAACTAATTACAATATCTTAAATTATTCTACTTAATATAATTAATTCCTTTAAAACTAACATTACCTTATTAACATTTATCTTTGGGTCGAGAGCTTCTTTATATATCCCAGCATGAGAGGATGTGTAATTCCCTCCATGCTCAACATGGATTTGACATGTGGCATTTAAAAAAATATTAATAACAAAAAAAAAAAATCAATGTCGGTCATAAATGAAATATTTCATTGTTAAGTATAATATTTTTTTATCAACCTTATGTGTAATTGAAAGTAAAAAAATGATTATTTCAGTGACAGGTATTGTTTACATTCCAATATGAGAGAGATGTGTAATTCCTTTAGTGCTTAACATGGAGTTGACACGTGGAATTTAAAATATATATTAATAACAAAAAATATTTCAATGTCAGCCATAAATGAGATATTTCAATATCCACCTTAAGTAAAATAATTCAATATCAACTATATATCTATAAAGGAATCAAAAGTAAAAAAAAAAAAACTTATGATTAAAACATTTCAATAGTGTATTGATCAGTATGAGGGAGATGTGTATTTCTTATGTGCTCGACATTGAGTTGACAAGTAACAGTTATATATTAAGAACCAAGGTAGATTCATCTTAACTCCAAAACTATTATGTGTGGAAAAGGATCATGAGGGAGATGTGTAATTGCTTATGTGTTCAACATTGAGTTGACAAGTAGCAGTTATATATTAAGAATCAAGGTAGATTCATCTTAACTCCAAATCTATTATGTATGGAGAAGGATCAAATCCCTCAAGGCGAAAATCTTTTTAAATTAAAAAAAAATGATTAAAAGTTTGCATATCAAAAGATTTATTGTCTCTCTACACATAATAAATATGGAATTAAAATGAATTTACATTGATTATACTAAATATAAAATTTATTTATAAAATATTTTTTTATTTATGTCTATTTGAAACTCATAAATTTTATATGTTTTTCATCTTCAATTCAAAAAGAGCTATAACATTTACTTTATACATATATACATCCATATTCCCATATACATCAAAAGTTTTAAAGATTAAAAAACATATTATAATGATTCCATAAACCCAAATTAAAGGCAACATCATCCTAACCAAATATACAAAACCATATTAAAAAACACTCCAAACCAATGAAAAGACACATTTAAAAAATTTGAGCAAAGGAGAGCCAACATAATTTTGGATTCAGGTGGTGCCTCTTTGTACTCTTCGGGCCATGTTCAACCTATGTGTAAATTAAGGGTCAATGTTTAATAGTTTTTTCTCTTGTTGTTTTTTTAAAGAGACTTGTTGTTTTTTAAAGAGACTTAGTATAGAGAAATCAACTGAGCTTGTTTTCTTGTTTTTCTTCCATTATCCCCTACTTGAATTGTTGTTGTTCTTGTTAAAGAAATTCCATTAAATCCTTTCTGATGAAATGGATGTTGGTGAAGAGACATTTTTAAAATTTTATCATGGGATAAAATTTTCACTCCACTTGAGCAACTAATACCACTTAAGAAGTCTAGTTAGGGCACATTATTGATTTGACCTTGCTAGTTGGGCACGATCATCAACCACAAGTATCAATTAGATTATTCCTAACAACATGTCTCGATTGAACCCAAGCTAGGAACCTTAGAGTGAGTAAAATGTCAAGTGCTCGTAGATGATGCTACACTATTGCCTCACCTAAACCAACTGCACTTGAACAACTGACTACCCAACATAAGACCGTGTTGTCATCCAACTAGGCCAACACTTGATAGTCCTTGAAGATCATGTTCTCGCTTCACCAAGTGCTTTCATACCCTTAGTGCACTCATCAAAATTATTAGCATTTCACATATAACACACAATACATCACAATTCTAGGTCTTGTTATCCTCCATCCAAGCCTACTATGCATCGCTTCATCGATTGTCTATACTTATTTGTCTAGACATCCTTGGTCCTCCTAGCCAACACACTAGTATTCTTTCATAATTGTCTCATAATTTCCACCTGTGATTGAGTCACTAAGGAAACCAAACATATAGACTCATTGTGCACCCTTAGCCAAGTTTTTCATGCATGTCATTGATCATGACATTTCCACTAGCACCTCAAGTAGGATAGGGATTTGAGTACACACTACAATCCCTTACAATTTCTCTCTAATTTTCTCTAATATGTGTGTGTTTGGATATAGATTTTAACACCATATAACTATAAAGGTTATATAAATAAATAATAATGAATACTTTTTTAAGTTATATTTATTTAATTTTGAATTTATTTTGAAAGTTTTAAATTTAATATTAAAAATATAAAATTTAATTTGAATTGTACATGTAATAAATTATTAAAGTTATATTAAATAATAATGTTATATAATTTAAATGTTTTAGCACTATATTAGTTATTGTGTATGTGCATTAATCTAAATCTTCTAGTCCAATGGGATAGCTCATGTGTTTGAGTGCTTTGAGCTTCATGTAAAAAGTCACAAGATCAACTCTCAATCTTGGTAACCTCTATTGTGTGCTTCATTCGATGTCCCTATCGAATGAGGATCATAATCAACATTAATGGATTTGTACTAAGTACCATCCACCACTAGTATATTTGGCACATTTTTCAACAATGTTTCGACACCCTTTTGATGGACGCATGTATGTATTCCAACGAACCCAATTCCACTTGTTCGTTGAACACCTTTTATCACACTCTCATTGACCCTATCCATCTATTGAACATCCAACATAACAAACTTCCACATGGCCGATGTGGAGATATTCCAAGAAATCATCATCAGAAAAATCGTTGTCTTTTTATGGACAACTTTGGTCGTTAGTGTGACATAGGAATGCATAATTATTGTAGGAAATTCGACATGGATGCCATCAAAATTGCAACCTTATGCTCGGTCACCTACGTTGAAGTGGAGACTCTCTAGAGGGCACAGTTTGTTGGCGGTCCAATGATCGATCGAATCATTGATTCCATGGTGGGAAACTTTCGTTGGAGTGGCAACACATGATAGCTCCAAGTTCGTCGAGGTTGGGATGGAAAAGCGAAAACATTTCATCAAAATATCGGCATGCATTTGACGATGAATCGAGGTGTCGGAGGTTCAATGCTTGTATAATAAAGTAAAAAAAAAATCACATTGTTTTTTAACACTAAAATCCATGCATATGATGCATTAGACATAGGGAGCAGATAGATGTGCTAGATTAATAAGTCGAAGAGGTTGAGCCAGATGTAGATGATAATGTTCTCGATATATGATGATATATATGATTAGGATTAGGGTTTCTATTGTTTCATAAAACCATAATTAAAGTTTGTTAGAGCCTCCACATCTAAAAATGCACAGTCACACTTAAGAAATACATGTTTTGCTTTTAAATTGTAATTTATGCCCTTGTGCAAAAATGAACACCAAGCTTCACAAAAATGCATGTCCAGGTCTTTACACACCTTCAATTTGAGTGATTCAAGTTTTTGAGGGTATCTTAGATAATTTTATGCATGTATACATATTTAGATTTTCATTTGCAAACACAAAAGTGGTTGTTGTGTAAAAGAGGCAAAGTCTACCTTGTAAATTGACAGACCAAAACAGTAGAAAGTGACCTAATGGAAATGCACACCCATGCTTCTATATAGCTCCAAATTTAGTTATCTAAGTTTTGGGTTGAAGTTAATAACATTATAAATCTATATATATCATATGGAGTGCATTTAAAAATACTAAGGACTTCTACCCTGAACCAAAATTCACGTTTTTTGTAAAATGTAGGGTAAAACTGTCTTACTATAAAATGCATGCCTAAGACTCATATGACCTCCAAATTGAGTGGTTAAAATTGTGGAGTTTGGATTTTATCATTTTACATCTATTCATAATTTATTTGTGCATTTTGAAACCAAAAACCTTCTTTTGTGCATAAAGGCTAAAAGTTTCCTTGTAAATGCAAAAAACGCATAAAGGCGAAAATGCATAAAAATGCATGAAAACACGACATGATGAGAAATGCATGCCCTAGGAAGAAAAATCTATGTATGGTGTTGGTAATTTACAAGTTACAAGATTGGAATTTTTGTAAACCCTAAAGACTATATACTAGGGTGATTTGTGCCCATAATTTAGTAAAGGGTTGAAATATACATGAATCTTTGACAACTATGCATACACATTAACTAAAATGGAAAAATGAGTACTAACTACCTACGTCCATGAGCTCGATGAGGCAAGATTTTGTACATCCACATCACAAATAGGTTAGTTTTTAGTTTCATTTCCATTTCTAAGACATGTGCGCCTAGAAGATACAAAACACCATGTGCGCCTAGTCCAATGGGATAGATCATGTGATTGAGTATGTGCATTAATTTAGATATTCTAGTCCAATGGGATAGCTAATGTGATTGATTTCTTTAAGTTTCATGTAAAAAGTCACAATATCAACACCCAATGTTGGTAGCCTCTATTGTGTGCTTCATTCGATGTCCCTATCGAATGAGGGTCATAATCAACATTAATGGATTTGCACTAAGTACCATCCACCACTAGTACATTTGGCACATTTTTCGATGATGTTTAGACACCCTTTTGATGGACACATGTATGTATTCCAACGAACCCAATTCCACTTGGTCGTCGAACACCTTTCGTCACACTCTCAATGACCCTATCCATCTATCGAACATCTTACATAACAAACTGCCACATTGCCGATGTGGAGAGATTTTACCAAATAGATTTTCATCGCACCAGATCGTCACAATTGTGACAATCATAGATTTATTATTAATTCAATGCATTGGATAGCCATGTGGAATTTTCCAAGAAATCGTCATCAGCAAATTCGTTGTCATTTTACGGACAACTTTGGTCATTAGTGTGACATAGGAATGAATAATTACCATAGGAAAGTTGACATGGATGCCATCGAAATTGCAACCTTATGCTTGACCGCCTACGTTGAAGTGGATACTCTCTAAAGGGCATAGTTTTTTTGTAGTCCAATGATCGATTGAATCAGTGATTCCATGATGGGAAACTTACGTCGGAGTGGCAACACATGATAGCTCCAAGTTCGTCGAGGTTGGGATGGACAAGAGAAAACATTTCGTCAAAATATCAACATTCATTCAACGATGAACCGAGGTGTCGGAGGTTCAATCCCTGTATAATAAAGTAAAAAAAATTCACATTGTTGTTGAACACTAAAATCCATGCATATGATGCATTAGACATAGGGAGCAGATAAATGTGTTAGATTAATAAGTCGAAGAGGTTGAGCTAGATGTAGATGATAATGTTCTCGATATATGATGATATAGATGATTATGATTAGGGTTTATATTGTTTCATAAAACCCTAATTAAATCTTATTAGAGCCTCCACATCTAAAAATGCACAGTCACAATTAAGAAATACATGTTTTTTTTTTAAATTGTAATTTATGCCCTTGTGCAAAAATGCACACCAGGCTTCACAAAAATGCATGTTCAGGTCTTTACACACCTGCAATTTGAGTGATTCAAGTTTTTGAGGGTATCTTAGATAATTTTACACATGTCTACATATTTAGATTTTAATTTTCAAACATAAAAGTGGTTGTTGTGTAAAAGAGGCAAAGTCTACCTTGCAAATTAACAGACCAAAACAATAGAACGTGTCCTAATGGAAATGCACATCCATGCTTCTATATAGCTCCAAATTTAGTTATCTAAGTTTTGGGTTGAAGTTAATAACATTATAAATCTATATATATCATTTGGACTTCATTTTAAAATGACTAAGGACTTCTACCTTGAACCAAAATTCACTTTTTTTGTAAAACGCAGACCAAAATTCATGTTTTTTTGTAAATGTAGGGTAAAATTGTCTTACTGTAAAATGCATGCCTACGACTCATCTGACCTCCAAATTGAGTGGTTAAAATTGTGGAGTTTAGATTTTATCATTTTACATCTATTCATACTTTAGTTGTGCATTTTGAAACCAAAAACCCTCTGTGCATAAAGTCTAAAAGTTTCTTTGAAAATGCAAAAAATGCATAAAGGGGAAAATGCATAAAAATGCATGAAAACAAGACATGATGAGAAATGCATGCCCTAGGAAGAAAAATCCATGTGTGGTGTTTGTAATTTACAAGTTACAAGTTACAAGATTGGAATTTTTTTAAACCCTTTAAAGATTATATATTAGGGTGATTTGTGCCAATAATTTAGTAAAGGGTTGATATATACATGAATCTTTGGCAACTATGCATACACATTAACTAAAATGGAAAAATGAGTACTAACTACCTATGTCCATGAGCTCGATGAGGAGTTTGTACCGCCACATCACAAATAGGTTAGTTTTAAGTCGCATTTCCATTTCTAAGACATGTGCGCCTAGAAGATACAAAACATCGTGTGCGCCTAGAAGATACACAAATATTGGCAAAAGAAGATCACCTATTTAAACGTCGCATTAGAGAAGCGATTGAAATCCAAAAAAATCCAAGCAACCTGAATAGAGATAATGACCTAGAACTAAATGAAAATTGGCTCCCTTTAATAAAAAGAAAATAATAGTTAAAAAACCCTAATTTCAAATGAAAAACATTTTTAGCTCTAAAAATTAAAATTAAAAAAATTAGTCTTTTAACACTAGGTTAACAAAACTATTAAAATAAACATTAATTTAGAAAATTCTATTCTTCTAACACTAGTTTAAAAAAACTATTAAAATAGGTATTAATCTAAATCACTATAACTACCTAGTTTTTTACTTTAATTAAAAAACAAAATTAAATATTAAAGAATTTAAAAGAAAGAGAAAAAGAAAACCTTAAAACAACATTAATACATAATTAAAGAATGAGAAAAGAAAATTGTAAATAAAACTAATAAAAAACAATCTTCAATAACCTTATTTCCTCAAAACATCTAAACTTTTAAATCTAAATCCTTAGACCTTATTCAAAACAACATTAAAAATAAAAATTTAAAGAAAAAAAAATTCAAATAAAATAAGACTTAAAAAAAATAAAAATTGATTAAACCTTAACTAATTATTATTAAAAAATCAAGGTTCTGTTTAGCCGACCTTTAAATTTCCTTTCTTTCCTTTAGTATTTATATTAATCTTTTCTCTTCAATTTTAATCTAGGCTTCTTGTCTTGAAGATGGATCTTGATATGGATCTGAAATGTCGACAATCCATTAGCAACACTGTGGTTTTTCTGAACATTGCCGAAAACAATCCTCACCATAGAAATCTCATTGAAAAGATAATTTTCCTATATGGAAGGGAATTTTTGGACGAAATTTGTGATCTTGAAAAGCTCAGGGTTAAAATTAAGAAGAGAGTTGTCGACGTAGATTTTCTTAAAAACTGTATGAATAGAAACGTTCTACCAAAATTTGCATAGATTTGTGATCTTGAAAAGCTCAAGGTTAAAATTAAGAGGAGAGTTGTCGACTTATATTTTCTAAAAAACTGTAGGAATAGAAACGTTCTACAAAAATTTGCATATATTGAGCACAAAGCGAGAAACAAATGGAATAAATCAACTTTCTTTAGGCTAGGCCTGTCCATAACTAGAGGCGAAATCAAAAGAATTAGATGCAAACTGGAATACATGTCCAAAACCACAATGAAACTTCACCTAAATCTTGCGCATACCATATGACCAGAGCTATGGAAAATGTTAGATGCTATGACTTCCATTAAAGCCAAGAATGAGGACGCACAAGTTCGCAGTAGACATGGGTCCAAACTGGAACAATTAATAAACACCAACAATGAAAAAAATTACACTAGAAAGACGAGACATAATAAAACCAATGATCTAAAGGAAGTTGAGCATAATGTCTTAGAGAATAAGGCCAAGAATGAGGATGCATGGGTTAGCAGCAAACACAGGTCCAAACTAGAACGATTAACAAACACCAACAACGAACATAATAACCAATGCAGGAGCATGTTAGCAAGCACCCGTGGAAAGACAACTCAGTGCTTGGGAATCATTTCGGAATCTCAAATGCTGGCAGTTCACTGTGAATCTTTTGGGAGCTGATTGAAAAACAGAAGAAGATCTAACGCTTGGAAGTGGAATGATCATGAGTGATCTAGTATTTTTCACTCCTAGTATTGAATGCGGCTGAACTAGGGTAGCAGTTAGGTTTTGTTTTCAAGTAGACAAGTAGTCGGGGGGAACCCTAAGAACCCCCTGAGATAAATAGAGGTTTTGTACGCCCAAATGAGGTTGTTGCGGGTTAGTAGGAAATTTCTGAGTTTTTAGTTGTTGTTTGATCATAGTCGTAGCCATTTTACTTTTAAATGAATATAACAGAGGAAAATTGATCCAAATGCATAGTGTTGTTACTATTTGCAATTCTGTGTTATTGTTGTTTTCATGAATGAATGAATTTCGTTTCGAATATATGAAATTGTGAGATGTTTGCATAAGTTTCAATTGTTTCTCTTTTGTTGAGTCAGTGCAAGGTGTGCACACAGAACGCAAGGAGTACGTTGAGGGAATTTGTTTCGATTCTAAAGCTCATAAGAGATTGCACGAAACTTTCCCTTTGCAAGGAGTGCAAAGTGATTGTTTCAATGCATGCACAGTCGTCCGCAAGAACTCAAACCTTGCGTAAGAATCTATTGCAAGGAGTGCACAGATTTGAAATTTGGCTAAGTGTCAAAGTGACTCTGTAAGAAGTCGAAGAATCAGAATAGAGGAACGCTGGGAGGGTGAGAAGAATTTATTTTCAATAAATCCTTTGATTTGAGTTTACGAAATCCCCGAAACGCAAGGAGTGCATGGGAGATTGAAATCTTCGAGGAGATCAAGCTCAGAAGGGATAACACTTTCCAAAAGTGCAGACGAAGTCCAAGAGATCAAACTCGTAAGAGGAGCAAAGGTCAGGCCTTTGAATAATTAGAAAATATTCTAAGTCAGAAGAGATCAGAAGCTCAGGAGAGAGGGCGACCATAGTCGTTGGATCCAGGGAAGGTGCATGCACCTTAATATTTTTAAATTGCATAGGAGAAGAAGACTCACAAAGTCCTGAAGTTCTGAAGCCCATCAAAATCGTCCATCGTCAAGGGAGATAGGTGGCAGCAGATCCAAGAGTTCGAGGATTCGAACTTTGGAAGATTTGCAGAGAGAGCAGTTGGAAATTCTGAAGGAATAAGTCGCGAAGTCGATCTCGACCGTTAGCTGTGGGTGAGATAAGGATCGTTGATCTTCACGTGTGGAGAAAATTCGCGATTTAGAAATCGAGAAAACCAGAGGTAAGATTTGCGAAACGCATGAAGCATGAAGTTGCGAAGTGCCCAAAATATTAAGCTTCGGGTCATAGTCGAGGTCGTATGGAGAGAGGAGCCTAGTGGAAGGAGCTAGCGGGAGGATCTAGCATCCGCATGGAGAATTCGCCAATTCAGGAATCAGGAAAAAGAGTGAAAACTTCATGAAGTGTGAAGGGGAGATCTGGACCATTAGATCGTGGAGAGTCGTGGATCGTTGATATGATGCGAGTAGAGTTTGAGGTTTCGGGGTTAGGAGAAAAGAGGTGAGTGAACTTCCGATGATGTGAAGCGCAAAGTCCTGAAGCGCTCGGAAGTTGGACCCAAGTCATCAACTGAGGTCATATCAGAGGGGTCCATAGGATGGGAGCTAGTGTTTGCTAGATAGTTATTTCAGAGTTCGGGGACCGGAAGAGTCAGGAGTGGCTCACATCAAAATACTCGGAGTTTGAAGTTGCGAAGGGCCTGTTGGGTTGGTGTCTGGTCACAACCAGTAGTCACGAGAAGGAAACTTATGCCTGTTGCTAGTTCGCGCGGGTGTGGATTTTTACTTGGAGGTTCCAACGGGGACCTGAAGAGCTACTCCAGCTCAGAGAATCGAAGATCCATTAACCGGGAGGTCTCGTAGACCCTGTTGAGGTGGGGCACTGCACCAAGTGGTATCAAAGCATAATTTTTCTTGCAGACAATAGGCAAAGGAGAGGAGACAAAAGAACTCGAAGTTGTACTCTGTGTGTAAGAGATAGTCAACATAATTCCACTGAGGAGACGAGTGCAACCACCTTTAACCAATCATGTTGTAGAAATAGAAATGTGAGAACTTTGTGCAAGATTAGAGGCGATGGAGGAAACACAAAGGAGGGAACCTGATGCTGGAGACATTAGTGATGCAGAGAGTGAAGAAGTAGAAGTCAAGGAAGCTGTAGGGGAAAATGTTGCCGAAGAACGCTTGCTAAGAGCAGTTGTTATATTGGGAGCTAGAGCCAAGATAGAGGTCCCAATGTATGAAGGAAATTTGGATGTTGAAGAGTTGTTGGATTGGATAAGATTCATGGACAAATATTTTGACTATGAAGATGTCGATGAGGAGAAAAGGGTGAGACATGTTGTCACCAAGCTAAAAGGACATGCAACACTGTGGTGGGATGAACTGCAGGCTGAGAGGAGAAGCAAGGGAAAACATAAGATAAAGAATTGGGACAGAATGGTAGCCAAGATGAAGGCTAAATTCACGCCTAAATATTATCAGATCAATCTGTTCAGGAAGTTGTAGAACCTGAGATAGAAGGGTATGACTGTTAAAGAGTACACAGAGGAGTTCTACAAGCTCAACATTAGAACTGGAAAAAGAGAGAAAGATGAAGAAAAAGGTGTCCAGTATATAAATGGCCTAAGGTATGAAATCCAAGATGAGATCATCATGATGTCAGTAAGGACAGTAGAGGATGCTTATCAGTTTACACTGAAGGCAGAGGAGAAGTGGGCCAGAAAATGAAGCCAACGAGGCAGAGATAGAAGCCCAGTCCTGAACAAAGTCAAGGGATTTTCCCATGACAAGGCACATAAATCCAAAGACGAGACTGAAAAACTACACAGTCACTCGGAAAGAGGAAGAAGTTCCCGAGGAATACAAGGTGGTGGAAGAAGTTCTTCTGGAGGAAGAGGAAGAAGCAAAGGAGGAGAAGTAAGGTGCTATACCTGTGGAAAGAAAGGGCACAAGTCTTGGGAATGTCCCGAGAAAAAGAAAGAAGGAGAAGGTGAAGCTCACATTTTGGAAGCATAGAGAAGGAATGTTGAAGCAGAAGGAGCAGAGGATGGAACATCCATGATGTTGAGAAAGGTTCTCTTAAAACCAGATGCAGAAGCTGAAAAGCCAGTGCAGAGGAACAGTCTATTCAGGAAATCTTGCAAGACTGAAGACAGATTATGCAAGGTGATAATTGACAGTGGGAGCACTGATAACTTAGTATCTACAGATATGGTAGAGAAATTGGAGCTGGAGACAACTGCACATTCGAAGCCATACAAAGTCTCATGGTTGTAGAAAGGACACCAAGTATTGGTTACTAAACAATGCCTTGTTGAATTAAAGATAGGGGATATAGAGATGAAATTATTTGTCATGTGATTCCCATGGATGTATGTCATGTTTTGTTGGGAAGACCATGGAAGTTTGACAGGAATGTCATTCATGATGGGAGGAAGAATACATACACCTTGGACAAGAATGGTAGGACACACATGTTTTTGTCAATAGAATATAGGAAAGTGAAAGAGGAATCCATAACAAGCATACTTCTCATGAGCAGGAAGGAATTTCTAAGAGAAGTCAAGAAAGAATAGGAGATGCAATTTGTTGTGGTGAGGAAACCCAGAGTTATCCTTACAAGTACTTTGATGGATGATTTACCTGAAGAAGTTCAAGAATTGTTGGATAATTTTGCTGACATAGTGGTAGATGAGCTGCCTAACTCATTGCCACCCATCAGAAGTATTATCCATAATAATGATTTGATACCAGGAGAAAGTATGCCAAACAAAGTAGCTTATAGACTGACACCTCGAGAGAATGAGGAGGTAAAGAACCAAGTCCAGGAATTGTTAGACAAGGGTTTGGTCAGAGAAAGATTGAGTCCATGCAAAGTACCAATTGTGTTGAGTCCAAAGGAGGATGGAGGATGGAGAATGTGTATAGACTCAAGAGCCATTAACAAGATCACCATCAGGTATAGATTCCCTTTACCAAGAATGGATGATTTAATGGATTGTTTAAGTGGAGCAAATTTCTTTTCTAAGATAGATTTGAAAAGTGGATATCACCAAATAAGAATGAGACAAGGTGATTAGTGGAAGACAACCTTTAAGACAAATGAAAGTTTGTATGAGTGGCTTGTTATGCCATTTGTCTTAACAAATGCCCCGAGTACTTTTATGATGTTGATGAATGAAATACTGAAAGATTTCATTGGCAAGTTCATGGTTGTATATCTGGATGATATACTAGTCTTTAGAAAGACTAAAGAGGAGCATTTGAGACACATGACACTAGTGATGCGCAGACTACAATAGGAGAAGTTGTTGATAAACCTGAAGAAGTCCTCTTTTATGAAGACAGGGCTCATTTACTTGGGTTTTTTGATCTCTTCAATTGAACTGAAGATGGATCTAGAGAAGGTGAAAGCAATCAAATAATGGCCATCACCAATGAGTATGTTTGAGGTATGAAGCTTCCATGGATTAGCAACTTTCTATAGGAATTTCATCAGATATTTTAGTGGGATTTTTGCACCAATGATGGATACAGTGAAGAAGAGGCACAAGTCTTTTAGATGGACATAGGAGGTCGAGAGGAGCTTCAATATACTGAAGGAGAAGATAACATAATGACCAATTCTGGTCTTGCCAAATTTTGGAAAGACATTTCAAGTGAGATGTGATGCAAGTGGAGTTGCAATTGGAGAAGTTTTGAGCCAAGATAATAGACCTATTGCCTATTTCAGTGAGAAGATGAATAAGACTAAGAGAAAATACTCCACATATGATAAGGAGTTTTATGCCACAATTCAAGCCTTGAAGAAATGGAGATACTACCTTGTTCCACAGTAATTTGTCTTGTATAACGACAATCAAGCTTTACAATTCATAACCAGACAGGAAAAATTGAATTAGAGGCATGAAAAGTGGATTGAGTTTATGCAGAATTTTACTTTTGTCATAAAACATATTGTTGGGAATGCTAACAAAGTTTTTGATGCATTAAGCATGAGATGTTTGATTGTGCAGGAGTTTCAGGTGAAGACCTTGGGGTTTGAACACTTGAAGGATATGTATTGTGATGATCCAGATTTCAAGGAAGCATACGAAGCATGTGCAAATCTTGTGATGAGAGACATGAGCCAGTGGACAGAGTATATGATTCAAGAGGGATTGTTGTTCAAGGTAAATCAGTTGTGCATACCAAAATTCTCAATGAGGGATAACCTTTTGAAGGAAAAGCATAGTGGAGGATTGGTTAGACATTTCGGCCATGATAAAACATTTGCACAATTGAGAAGTTCATACTATTGGTCGGGTATGAGAACAGAAGTGATAAAATTTTTGAACAGATGTAGAATCTACCAACATGAAAAAGGAAAAATACAGAACATTGGAATGTATCAACCATTGCCAATACCAAGGAGGCCTTGGGATGCAATAAGCATGGATTTTGTGTTGGGGATACCAAGGACGCAAAGAGGATGTGATTCCATATTTGTAGTGGTGGATGTATTTTAAAAGATGGCACACTTTATCCCATGCCAGAAAACCAGTGATGCAACACATGTTGCAAATTTGTTTTTCAAGGAAGTTGTGAGACTTCACAGACTACCCAGGAGCATTGTCTCAGACAAAGACACTAAATTTGTTGGTCATTTTTGGAGAACACTGTGGAATAAGTTCGGAACATATTTTTCCTTCAACTCAACTTATCACCCTCAGACAGATGGATAGACTGAGGTGGTAAATAGAAGTTTGGGAAAATTATTGAGGATTCTAGTCACTGAGCATCATAATCAGTGGGATCAGATTTTGCCACAAGCAGAATTTGCATACAATGACTCACCAAACAGAAGCACTGGAAAAATCCCATTCCAAATACTATATGGAATGAAACCAAGGGGAGTATCTGAGTTGGGAGACTTGGAATAGAGTGAGATCAAAAGCGCTGGAGTAGAATATTTTGCTGCAAAAATGCAGAAGCTCCATAGCCATATTAGAGGACGGTTGCAGAGCTCTAGCCAAGAGTACAAGTTAAGAGTTGATTAACATAGAAGGGAACTTCCATTTGAAGTAGGAGATCAGGTTTTGGCACATCTCAAGAAAGAAAGTTTCCCTAGGGGAACATATAACAAGTTAAATATGAAGAAGATAGGGCCATGTAATATATTAAGGAAGTTTGATGAAAATGCCTATGAGATTGAGTTTCCAGATGATGTGGGCATATCACCCATATTCGACATTTCAGACTTGTATCCTTACAGGAAATATGACATAGAGGGATTAGCAGATCAAGAGATGATTCAGTGGGAGAAACAAATGTGTATAGTAGAAAAACTATAGATGGAGAAGATCGTTGATCATAGGATTGGCAAAAAGACTAGGAGGAAGACCTATTTTAAATATTTGGTCAAGTGGAAGGAACACCCAATAGAATATGCCAGTTGGGAAAGTGAAGTTGATATTCAGAAGCATGGAAAGCTAGTGCAGAAGCTCGTGGACAAGATTCCATGAATTTTTTTCCAGGGGAGTATGATGCAGGAGCATCATTAGTGAGCACGCGTGGCAAGACAACTCAACGCCTGGGAATCATTTTGAAATCTCAAACGCTGACAATTCACTGCGAATCTTTTGGGAGATGATTGAAAAATGGAAGAAGATCAAACGCTTGGAAGCAGAATGATCATGAGTGATCTGGGAGTTTTCACTCCTAGTATTGAATGTAACTGAGCTAGGGTAGCAATTAGGTTTTGTTTTTGAGTAGACGAGTAGTCGGGGGGAAACCTAAGAGGTTTTGTATGCCCAAATGAGTCTTATACGAGTTAGTAGGAAATTTCCAAGTTTTTAGTTGTTGTTTGATCATAGTTGTAGCCATTTTACTTTTAAATGAATATAACAGAGGAAAATTGATCCAAATGCATAGTGTTGTTACTGTTTGCAATTCCATGTTATTGTTGTTTTCATGAATGAATGAATTTCGTTTCGAATATATGAAATTGTGAGATGTTTGCATAAGTTTCAATTGTTTCTCTTCTGTTGAGTCAGTGCAAGGTGTGCACACAGAACGCAAGGAGTGCATTGAGGGAATCTGTTTCGATTCTGAAGCTCAGAAGAGATATCACAAAAATTTCCCTTTGTAAGGAGTGCAAAGTGGCTACTGCAAGGCTTGCACATTCGTCCGCAAGAACTCAAACCTTGAGTAAGAATATTTTGCAAGGAGTGCATAGATACGAAATTCAGCTAAGTGTCGAAGTGACTCTGTAAGAAGTCGAAGAATCAAAATAGAGGAACGCCAAGAGGGCGAGAAGAATTTATTTTCAAGAAATCCTTTGATCTGAGTTGACGAAATCCCTGAAACACAAGGAGTGTGTGGGAGATCAAAATCTTAAAGGAGATCAAACTCATAAGGGATAACATTTTCCAAAAGCGCAGATGAAGTCCAAGAGATCGGACTCGTAGGAGGAGCAAAGTTCAGGCCTTTTAATACTTAGAAAATCTTCTAAGTCAGAAGAGATCTTAAGCTCAGGAGAGAGGGCGACCATAGTCGTTGGATCCATGGAAGGTGCACGCACCTTAATCTTTTTAAAGTGCACAGGAGAAGCAGACTCATGAATTCCCTAAGTTTCGAAGCCCATCTAAACCGCCCATCGTCAAGGGAGACAGGTGGCAGTAGATCTGAGAGTTTGAGGATTCAGACTTTGGATTATTTGCAGAGAGAAGTTGGAAATTCCGAAGCAAGAAGTCACAAAGTGGATCTTGACTATTAGTTGCATGAGAGATAAGGACCGTTGATCTCCGTGTGTGGAGAAAATTTGCGATTTGGAAATCGAGAAAGCCATAGGTAAGAGTTGTGAAACTCACGAAGCACGAAGTCGCGAAACACCCATAAGTTTAAGCCCTGGGTCATAGCCAAGGTCATATGGAGAGAGGAGCCTAATGGAAGGAGCTAGCAAGAGAAGCTAGTGTCCGCCTGGAGAATTTACCGATTCAGGAATCGGGAAAAAGAGTGCAAACTTCACAAAGTGCGAAGGGGAGATCTGGACCATTAGATCGGAGAGAGTCGTGGACCGTTGATCTGATGTAAGCGGAGTTTGGGGTTTCGGGGTTAGGAGAAAAGAGGTTAGTTAACTTCCGAGGACATGACGCGTGAAGTCCCGAAGCGCTCGGAAGTTGGACCCAAGTCATAAACTGAGGTCATATCGAAGGGGTCCATAGGAAGGGAGCTAGCGTTCGCTAGACAGTTAGTTCAGAATTCGGGGACCGGAAGATTCGAGAGTGGCTCACATCAAAATAATCAGAGTCCAAAGTCGTGAAGTGCTTGTTGGGTTGGCGTCTGGTCACAATCGGTGGTCATGAGAAGGAAACTTACGCCCAGTGCTAGTTTGCGTAGGCGAAGTTTCACGAGGACCTGTGGATTTTTACTTAGAGGTTCCAACGAGGACCCGAAGAGCTACTCCAGCTCAGAGAATCGAAGATCCATTGACTGGTAGGTCACGTAGACCCTGTTGAGGTGGGGCATTGCACCAATAACACTAGCAACAATGAACATACTAACACCAGCAATAGGAAAGTAGTGAATCTCACATCGTACGATCTTAAGGAAGTCGAGCGTAGCGTCTTAGAGAAAGGTCTGAATTTTGCAGTTTCCCCAAACTCCATTCCGATTGATAACATCAGCTGTTGCATTGAAAACAATATCGAAACCCTAACGAATGAAGACAAAAACATTGTAAGACAAGACTTCTCCCTCATTCTTCGGAAGGCGAAACCTCCAACAAGCAATATCAACAAAGAAGAACGTGAAGCTCTAAAAAACCTCATAAATAATGAGAACTTAGTCATTCTTAGAGAGGATAAGGGTGGCGCAACAATACTTTTGAACCAAAACGATTATGACACAAAAATGATTAAACACCTTACCCAAAGTGGCTTCTATAGGAAACTTCCCAGCAATCACGTCAAAAAGATTATAAAAGATGTTAAGAAAGCCATCAACGGCTCCAAGCTAGATGAATGAACCAAAATACGTCTAAACCCCAAAAATGAGATCACTCCTAGGATTTACGGCCTACCTAAAATTCACAAAAAAGAAGTTCCTCTCAAACCCATAGTGAATACCATAGGCTCACCAACCTATGAACTAGCCAAACATGTAGCCAAGGTTCTTAGCCCCCTAGTAGGCCATACTAACTCTTCCATAAAAGACTCCAATAAATTTATCAAAATCATTGAAAAAGAAAAATTGAAACCTGAAGACACTCTAATAAGATTTGACGTACTCCCCCTTTTTATGAAAATCCCTCTAGATGAAGTTATCCAAGTTGTAAAATAAGTAACTGAGCCAAAAACAACAAAACTAGTCGAGGTTTGTCTTATCTCCATGTTCTTCAATTACCAAGGGGAATTTTATGAACAAATTAGTGGAGTAGCAATGGGATCTTCACTGTTCCCTATCGTCGCCAATATATTTATGGAAAAATTTGAAAATAGAGCCTTAGACTCCTACCCTCTAAAACTGACAAGGTGGAAAAGGTATGTTGGTGATACCAATGTACTTTGGCCCCATGGGAAGGAATAATTGGATAAATTCTTTCAACACCTAAACAACATCTCAAAAGACATAAAGTTCACAATGAAACTTGAAGAAAACGGTAACATCCCTTTCCTAGATGTTCTGATTAATAGGAAACACCATGGAAGCTTAGGAAATACACTCTATAGGAAGAATACCCACACAGAGAACTATCTCCATGCTAACTCCCATCACCACTCCAACCAGAAACTAGGAGTCCTAAAAATTCTAGCCACAAGGGCCATTAGAATCTCAGATAAAGAACACTTTGAACAATAAAAAGATCACCTTTCCAATATTTTTAGGAACATTGGATATAAAAATAAAGACATTAAAAATGCAATAAAAAAAGCTAAAGAAAAAACGAGCATAACACCTAAACCCCCTGACAACCAAAAACCCATAATAACATTGCTTACCTTCCGTACATCCAAGGAGTAACAGACAAGATTGCGAGAGTCCTCAACAAAAAAGAGATTAAGACCTCCTTCAAACCACATGAAACCATCAAACAAAACATGAGATCCGTCAAAGACAAACTTGACCTGCAAAATACAGACAAGATTGCAAGAGTCCTCAACAAAAAAGAGATTAAGACCTCCTTCAAACCACATGAAACCATCAAACAAAACATGAGATCTGTCAAAGACAAACTTGACTTGCAAAATACAGACAAGATTGCAAGATTCCTCAACAAAAAAGAGATTAAGACCTCCTTCAAACCACATGAAACCATCAAACAAAACATGAGATCCGTCAAAGACAAACTTGACCTGCAAAAATGCAAAGGAATTTACAAAATTGAATGCTCTTGCGATAAATGCTACATCGGTGAAATTGGGCACTTCTTTCAAGTTAGAATTAAAGAACATGGAGATGACACAAAGAATGAATGCATTCGCACCTCAGCCTTAGTAGAACACTCCCTGAAACAAAAAAAAACATGTGCGCCTAGAAGATACAAAAATCTTGGCAAAAGAAGATCACCTATTTAAATGTCGCATTAGAGAAGCAATTAAAATCCAAATAAATCCAATCAACCTGAATAGAGATAATGACTTAGAACTAAATGAAAATTGGCTCCCTTTAATAAAAAGAAAATAATAGTTAAAAAACCCTAATTTCAAATGAAAAACATTTTTAGCTCCAAAAATTAAAATTAAAAAAATTATAGTCTTCTAACACTATAACACTAGGTTAAAAAAATATTAAAATAGGCATTAATTTAGAAAATTATAGTCTTTTAACACTAGGTTAACAAAACTATTAAAATAGGTATTAATCTAAATCACTATAACTACTTAGTTTTTTTACTTTAATTAAAAAACAAAATTAAATATTTTAATTAAACAAAATTAAATATTAAAAGAATTTAGAGAAAGAGAAAGAAAACCTTAAAACAACATTAATACATAATTAAAGAATGATAAAAGAAAATTTTAAATAAAACCAATAACAAACCATCTTCAATAACCTAATTTCCTCAAAACATCTAAACTTTTAAATCTAAATCCTTAGAACTTATTCAAAACAACATTAAAAATAAAAATTTAAAGAAAAAAGAAATTTTCAAATAAAATAAAACTTAAAAAAAAATAAACAAATAATTTTGATTAAACCTAAACTAATTATTATTAAAAAATTAAGGTTCTTTCTAGTCGACCTTTAAATTTCCTTTTTTCCCTTTAGTATTTATATTAAGCTCTTCTTTTCAATTTTAATCTAGGCTTCTTGTCCTGAAGATGGATCCTAATATGGATCCGAAACATCGACAATCCATTAGCAACATTGTGGTTTTTCCGAACATTGCCAAAGACTTAATATTAATTAAACAAATAAACCTTGGAAATCTATAGACCAAATATAGTAGAAAGTTCCCTAATGGAAAAGCACGTCCATGTTTCTATATATCTCCAAATTTAGTGATCTAAGTTTTGGGATGAATTTCATAACATTCTAAATTTATCTAGATCATCTGAAGTGCATTTTCAAATGAAAAATGACTTCTACTAGGAACCCAAATTCAAATTTTTTTGTAAAATGGAGGGTAAAATTGTGTTACTATAAAATCCACACCTATGACTCATATGACCTCCAAATTGAATGATTAAATTTGCGAGTTTATATTTAATAATTTTTCATATATTCATACATTTACTTGTGCATTTTCAAACCAAAAAACCTATATTGTGCACAAAGGTTAAAAATTGCCTTGTAAATGCAAAAAAAATGATTAAAGGGAAAAATGCTTAAAAATGCATAAAACCAAATCATGATGAAAAATGCATGCCAAGGTCTTAACACACCTGCAGTTTGAGTGATTCAAGTTTCTAAGGGTATCTTAGATAATTTTACACCTTTCTACAAATTTATTTTTGTGTTTGCGAACATAAAGTGGTTGTTGTGTAAAAGAGGCAAAATATACCTTGTAAATTGAAAGACCAAAACAATAGAAAGTGTCCAATGCACACTCATGCTTCTATATAGCTCCAGATTTAGTGATCTAAGTTTTGGGTTGAAGTTAATAACATTTTGAATCTATTTATATCAGAGTGCATTTTCAAATGAAAAAGGAAAACTACCTGGAACCCAAATTCAAGACCTATCGTAAAATGGAGGGTAACACTAGATTGCTATAAAATGCACGCCTAGGACTCATATGACCTCCAAATTGAGTGATAAAATTTGTGGAGTTTTTATTTTATCATTTCACATCTATTCATACCTTTAGTTGTGCATTTTCAAACCAAAAACCCTCTACTGCGCATAAAAGTTAAAAATTGTTTGTAATTGCAAAAAAATGCTTAAAATGCATGAAACCAGGGCATGATAAAAATGCACGCCCAAGTCTTAACACACCTGCAATTTGAGTGATTGAAGTTTTTGAGGGTTTCTTATATAATTTTACACCTGTATACATATTTAATTTTTTGTTTTCAAACATTAAAGTGAATGTTATGTAAAATAGGCAAAATCTACCTTGTAAATTGGGACACCAAAACAGTTGAAAGTGCCCTAATGGAAATGCATGCTCATGCTTATATTTAGCTCAAAATTTAGTGATATAAGATTTTTTGTGAATTTAATAACATTCTCTCTCTCTCTCTCTCTCTCTCTCTCTCTC
>ML784144.1:252870-268491 GCA_009831015.1 Picea engelmannii | reverse complement strand
TATATATATATATATATATATATATATATAATCTGGAGTGCATTTTCAAATGAATAAGGAATTCTACCTTAATCTGAGATTCAAGACTACTTGTAAAATGGAGGGTAAAATTGTTTTTTTGTAAAATGCACACTTAAGACTCATATGACCTCCAAATTGATTGGTTCAAATTGTGGAGTTTGGATTTTATCATTTTACATCTATTAATACTTTAGTTGTGCATTTTGAAACCAAAAACCCTATGTTGTGCATAAAGAATAAAAGCTATCTTGTAAGTGCAAATAAATGCAATGTAAAAATGCATAAAAATGCATGAAAATAGGGCATGATAAAAAATGATGCCATACGAATAAAAACCCATGTATGGTAATGGTAATTTACAAGTTACAAGAATGTGGCTTTGTTGTAAACCCTAAATATTGTATATTAGGGTGATTTGTTCCCAAAATTTATTTAAGAGTTGAAATATACATGAATCTTTGGAAACTGTGCACACACACTAAATAAAATGGAAATAAGAGTGTTAACTACCTATGTCCATGAGCTCGATGAGGCATGAGATTGTACAAACACATCACACATAGGCTAGTTTTTAGTTGCATTTCCATTGCGAATACCTTTATAAATCATCAGATAATAAAATATTATATGACTAAATAAAAATTAAATAAATAAATAGACATATCAACATGTACGAGACTCTCGAAAGACTAAAGTGGAATACTTGAATGAGCTTCTCTTGGTTTTGAGAACAATTTATTCTCTATTGAATAGGTCCAACCAAGTGAAGGTGGAAGCTCACCCCCCCCCACCCCGCCCCCCTTGCATCACTCTCAATTCCCCATACTTAATATATCTAATGGAAATTAATTGAAAGTGGCATAATATAATTCATGCTTAGAAAGTAGAAAAACAAAATTTAAAGGTAAATGAAAGAAATAATGTGTGTGCAGATATGTGGCTTTGTACATACAAGACATATAACATACATCCATAAGAAGGTAGCAATAGTATATATTAATATATTTTATCATCAAAATATGTTTCCATTATACATGTTTCTCATAATATATATAATCATTTATTTTTCTGTTTTTTAGTTTTCATAAATCTGTTGATTGGCTCATCCATGTCTAGATTTTCTTTAGTTGTTGGGCCCTCTCTTGGTGTTGATTAAATATGCATATTCTAATGTGTTTTATGTCTAGTTAGGTACTCTCCATGGCATGTAGGTTGATTTGAGGGAACTTGACTACAATAACAAAAAGGGTTAAATGGATATGATTAGTTATTATTCACAGAAGTAGTTCATTAATGCAAATATCATTACAATGTTCTTTACCAGGTTGACCAGTCGAGACCACTGGTTTGGTTTCCATGTGTTCCTCCTCTCGCAAAGCATTCTCATCGAAACAAGAAAATTTATAAGTACACCATCTACTAGTAAATATTAATAATTGTATTAATACATGCTTCTTATTTTATAGCCATAATACCATTATGATTGGGTTGCACACCACCATCATTGGGTTGCACTCCACCATCATGGTTGAGATGCACACTACCATCATTGGACTTCACTCCACCGTCACAAGGTTGTTGTTCACTATTTGCCTCATTATTTTTGTTTCTCTCTTGCTTAAAACATAAAGACATTCATTTATGGGTGAAATCAATTGTGAATAGATTTTACAAGTAAAACAATTAAAGCCCATTGATTTTACTTACGATGTTATTCAAATGGGAAGATTGTTTTTTCCCCATGCTTTGTGGGCGTTCAACAACAACTTGAAAGACGAACTTGAAACTGAGATAGAGGTCTTCTTCTGTGGTCATAGTTTTGAATTGAGCCCCCTGCATTGCACAAGGTCTCAAATTTAGCTTTTTGGATGAGATTAAATAAAATTTGAATGATGATAGGAATGATATGGTTTAATTATTTGGTACTTACAATTTGTTCTTTTAGTTTCATATAACCACCCTGGGCAAGTTTGTGTTACCCGTGTTTTTCTAGTCTTTCCTTGGTTGCTTTTGACGTGTCTAGGAGCCCACAAAAAGTTTCCAATATGTTGTATATGGAAATTTTAAATAGAACTAAAAAAAATTTAGCATATTAAATTCAAAATATGATATACCTTTCTAGTCCATGTGGCATCTTTCATTCTTTTCTCATTGTCTTCTCCTTTGCATCATTCAATAGATTCTTCCACTCACTCTCGAGAATCATCATAGGATGCTCATACCTAGGGTTTGTTTGCAAATGATCCCTATATTGGTCCCTCACATATTTCAAATATGCACCATCCAATGAGGTGACTCCAATTTTGTTGAAGGGATCACCAAATAGGCCAACCAAGTGGTCAATAAGATCATTTTTCAAACTGGTATTTTGAGCATTTCATTGTGTGCATATGGTGAGACCAAAAGTAAAGGCCTTGTCATTCATATGCTTAAAAAATATGTTGTTTCATGTGGAACAATACGATCGTTAATTTAAAGTATCATAGTTTTGTATGTTTCAATTACATAATAGGAAATAATTAATACATTCATAAATACATGGGATTTTTAGTATCTTGATCTGAACAATGTTCCCATCCACCAAAAAGGTAACATGCAGTGTTCCCTTACTAGTAAAATGTGACGATCCAATAAACAAATTTGTAGAATCACCAATTGTCTCATCTCCACCATCATGTTCTTGGTTTGGTGTGCATTGCATTGAGGGTATGTCATCGGCCCTAGAGGGTTCAGTCGTCTTAGTCACGGGGCTATCAACCACAGGTGGAGAGCCAAAGAGCCTCACGAGTATGTGGCTCATGGTAGGACGTTGTGGTTTTTGAGCATCATTGCTACCAACACCATCCTCAGGGGTAAGTTGTTGAAGTTTTCTAAATAAATCCTATAAAAAGAAAACATTTTTTATTCAGATCATATAAAAGTAGTAAAATGAAATTCATAACTAAACATATGTGATAAATCATTTTTTTAAAGATGTCATTTACCGCAGATTGTTTTACTTCATCCATAGAAACTCTACATCTTAGCATATTCTCCTCCATTGGTTCACACACACAAAATTCCTTGTTTTTTTTTTCTCACGACCTTTTTAATTGTCTCAATCAGGTTCAATTCAAAAAATTCGTCATCGTTGTCCATATTGTCAAGTACATTAGGTGTCCAACTACATATATCAACAAAAAATAGTTAATTAAATTATTAAAAAAACAATTAAATTCATTTTAAATGGATATGGATATTGTTAGTCGTTTACCTGCTTCAAGGATGGTTCCTTCCCACGATCACCTTGCCACAATATAAGAAGCATGTCATATTAAAATGTTACCTTATAATATGAGAAGCATGAAATATTAAAATGAATGTTAAAGATAAAAATAAGAATCAATAAATAGAGGTTGGTTGAAGTTATGGTGTCAACATCCATCTTATACAATGGATCAATATCCATTTTCAATCATCTTTCTACGAACATCATTCATATGTGCATAATTTTTCTAAAGACATAACTCTGTTGTAAATGAAAAAAAATGCATAAAAGGAAAAATGCTTGAAAATGCATGAAACCGAGGCATGATGAAAAATGCATGCCCAGGTCTTAACACACCTACAATTTGAGTGATTCAAGTTTTTGAGGGTGTCTTAGATAATTTTACACCTTTCTACATATTTAGTTTTTTGTTTGCGAATAAAAAAGTGGCTACTGTGTAAAAGAGGCAAAATCTACCATGTAAATTGAGAGACCAAATCAGTAGAAAGTGCCTTAATGGAAATGCACGCCCATGCTTCTATATAGATCCAAATTTAGTAATGTAAGTTTTTGGGTGAAGTTAATAACATTTTGAATCTATATATATCATTTAGAGTCCATTTTCAAATGAAAAAAAGGACTTCAACCTAGAACCAAAATTCAAGACCTTTTGTAAAATGGAGGATAAAACTAGATTACCATACAATGCACGCTTAAGAATCATATCAACTCCAAATTTAGTGATTAAATTTGTGGAGTTTGTATTTTATTAGTTTACATGTATTCATACCTTTAGTTGTATATTTTCAAACCAAAAACCCTCTATTGTGCATAAAGGTTAAAAAAATCTTTGTAAATGCAAAAACAAATGCATAAAGGGAAAAATGTTTAAAAATGCATGAAACTGGGGCATGATGAAAATGCAAGCCCATGTATTAACACACTTTTGATTCCCTTATGTATCAAACATATGGAATTTAAATGGGATGGATGGATGAATTTAGAAGAACAATACAATAAAACATACAAGATATTAATGTTGCAGTTTCATAAATTCATGCTTAATATATTCAACGATATCATAATATTTTTGCATTCATTCATTTATATCAAACATAAAAGGGAAATAAATTGGTCATTTATTGTGAATTCAATTCCAATCACACCATACATTCATAATGAATATGATGTCAATTCCTACGTAAGGCTTATATTAATGAGCAAATCATATCTACAATGTTTGAAGAATAGTTATGACTTTACATGGAGAATATAATGGAGTACAATACAATAATATAGAATGATATGACAATGGTGAATGAATCTCTACATGCCCTCTATCCTCTTCTCATAATATGTATCGTCCTCTATGAGCTTTGTTGATCTGACAAACCTGAAAACAAATTACAATATGATTCCCAAAATTGTTGACCTATCAATAATGTGCCTTGTTTCTCCTTTATAGATACAATTGTACGCAAAAAAACTTCTTGAATGTATTAATACTTATTTATTATTGAAAGGTTTTTACCTTGATAAAAATTAATGTACATGAAAAATTACTCAGTAAAATATCCCATTAGGGAGTTGTGTGTACCACTCGATTTGCCTTATCTTCCCAATGGTAATTTAGCAAATTGACACATTCTCTTCCAATCTTCAGATACTTATGATCAATAAATTTTCTTATTGTCTCATCCAAATTAGTTTATCTCTCATAAATTGTTGGAGGCAATTTCCTCAAAATCATTTTCACATTGTGCAACAACTCAAAATCCCCTGCCAACAATTCTACTACATCTTTCCCCTTCAAAGTGTCATCAAGCTTTTGAAACTTCTTATCATTGTTCCTCCTGCCTTCTAATAGATTTTGATATATTTTCATTGGATGCAAATCCCCATTTGCATTCCATAATGATGGAAATCCATGCTTTATGACATCACTAAAAATATTCTTAAAAGTAGAGATTTTTGTCACAAGCTCATAGTTTTTGCATTTTGCAACAATATCCTTTTTGTAATGACTCTTTTATAATCCATTACAATGTTATTTCTACCATTGAATTGCAAATCCTTCAACTCCTCTTTAGTTCTAATGTTTAAGAAATTTAGTATATCAGCTACCAAATCAGGTTTATTCTCCAACTCATTTGTTGTTCCTTTTATGTCTTTGAAGACTATGATAATTAGATCAACATCATCCTGCACTAGGTAAAATAAGACCAATTCTTAAAAAAATTGTTAGCTATATCATTCCAAATGATATGCTTAGCTCATTTCATGGCTGGTCTCCCTGTCACCCTTGCCTTCATTTTATTTTCTTCCTTCTGAGCTTCCTCCTTAGCAGCATTGATTTGTGCCAAACATAATTCTCTACTCTTCACCTGATCTTCTAGTTCTGCTACATTGACATCTATTTGTTTGAGTTGGTTTTTCACTGTGTATCCTTCACACTTAGATTAGCCATGAATTTTGATAAACACTACGTTGGGTCAGTTTGCATTGTGGATGACTTGGTTGTCTACAATCGCTAATTTTGTTGGTCTTTCAAGGTTTGAATTTCAGCTTGTATGCATTCTATGATCTTTCTACTTTCCAATAATTGTTGGTGAAGCTACTCCTTTTCCTCATGAATAGCTTGCAGCTCTAGGGTCTGAACATGTTGTACATCAGGAACATTTAGCTTTTTCTTAAGAACCTTAATCTCATTATCCTTTTTTTTATTAGGTCTCCTACAACAATCATATTTTTAGGATCTGCTCCTAGGGAAATAATATTCCTCTCCAATTCATTAATCTAAATTCTATCAGATTTAGTGGCCACCCTCTCCTGCTTCAACTGCTTCCCTATTTTGATTACCCCTCTATACAACATATTACTTGTTTGTTGGTGCAATTCAATCATATCCACAAGGTGAATATCCCCAAGATTTACTCTCATTTGAGTGGCTTTGTAATATGTAGGAAAAAGAGGCATAAGTACCTTTGACTCTAGTACATCCAAACTGAATATACTTTGTTGGTAATCCACAACAAATAGTAATTTTGTTTGAGTTGTGTTTTCTCCCCAAGCTCAGGATACATTTCCTTTTTCAACCCTTGATTTTTTTTCTTTATATCCAAATACTGAGAAAAGAATGAGGGTTGCTTATCTTAGGTTCCTTTAGCTATATAGGTTTTTCAAATTTCTAGTGTTGACAATAGAGATAAAGTGAGATGCTCAATAGTGATAGCAGGTCCCTTTGAGGTTGAACTAGTTTCACTTGATCCTTGTCTGATTTGCAATATACCCTTCCCTTCTCTTGTAAACTCTATTGAGAACCCCTCTAAGTCTAATTCTTCATCACCTTCATTCTTTTTTCTTAGCTTCTCACCCATTTGATCATCAATATCCATTTCAAAATGCATGTTTGAAATTTCTCTTTCCAATTTGTAATCCTTGTTTCTAAGGATTCTAAATTACATTGGATTGGTCCATTGACTAAGTGGTAATTTGATTTTGGGCCTCTACCTCTATAATCTTCCTAATGTCTCCCCATGAATCAAGGTTAGCAGTTCTTTTTGTTGGATTTTCCTTATTTACAGAGCATTAGTGTTACTAGTGTTATTTTACTTCATTACCATTAACTTATATATCATGTACTCTGCAGTAGCAACATAAACAAGAGATAGAAAAGAATACAAGATATTTATCTTGGGAAAACCCCAAATGGGGGAAAAACCCAACAACCTTTCTTAGATATATTATGTTCACAAAGAAAGTCCAATCAGATAAACCCTGGCACAAGTGATAGCTTAACCATAAATAACCTTGGCACAAGTGCTAGCTTAACCAGAAATACCACCCTAGCTACAACAACAACACCATACAAAGGTAGCGCACCTCCTCAAGGAGTAGCAGACAAGAGAGAGATACCAAAAGACTGAGCAATAATAAATTGTCCAGCTGAAGCTACTGCGTCACCTCCTCCAAAATTACACCTTTCTTATGTGTAGCTGGGAGAGTGTGAGTGAGTGAACAAATGAGCCGATGTCCTTTATTTATAGTCTTTCTAGCCACTAGATTGGGCCGACTTCTTCTTTAGACATGTGTCTTTTAATTATTACTTTATTATTCTGGGATAACTTCTCTTCTAGGGTATTTCAATATATGTTCAATGGATCTCTTGCTTCCAGAATCTTCTTCGCGTCTAAGAAAGGTCATCTAGGAGGAAAAGATCCTCCCACGGCTACCAAAACATCAACACTCCCTCTTAGCTAGGGAGGCATCTTTTACGATGTCTTCATCTGGTAGTCCACTAACTACTCTGTAATCTGCTAGCAGGCACACAACTGCTACAATGCCTTAGGTAGCTCGAATCATCAGGAACAGTCTCTGCGATCAAACAATAGCACACAAAGCTACATCCAAATGATCTGGTAATCTCCATGACAATCAGCTAGTAGCACACAGCTAATACAATGTCATCCAATAGATCACAACTGCTGCCAAGTAATACACAACTATTGTCCAGTGACACACAGTCACTGCCAGTGGAACACATCCACTGTAGTAGCACACATCTACTGTCCAGAGACACACAGTCTTCGTCAATGATACACAACCACTGAAGTAGCACACAACTACTTTATGGAGTCACACAACCTCTGCCAATGGAACACATCCACCGAAGTAGCACACAGATATTATTTGAAGTCACACAACCTCTGCCAGTGGAACACATCCACTAAAGTAGCACAAAGTTATTGTCTGAATCCACACAGCCTCTACCAATGGAACACTTCCACCGAAGTAGCACACAACTATTATTCAAAGTAACACAACCTCCACCATATTCTTACGACTATGTGTGTGATGTTTCTTCTCTCATCATGTACGACAGTGAATTACCCCCTCAGTCACCTCACATGATTGATCCAGAGAACCCTTGGCCAGAGGGTTTAGTCAGAATGAGAAGAAACAACACACCTCCCTCTCAACAAGGGTGGACATTCGAAAACACTCCAAGATTGTCCCTAAAGTACTCATACTTCACTCTTGACAAGGTCTTGGTGAGGATGTTCGCTATCTTCTCATCTGTGGATATGTACTGGAGCTCCACAACTCCTCTTTACACCATGTATCAGATGCAATGATATTTGATCTCTATATGCTTAGACCTGTCATGGAATATAGGGTTCTCGGTAAGCTTCACTCAAATTTTATGGTCACAATGTATCAAAGTTGGCTCCAATTCTAGATCAAATATCTCACCTAGCAACTTCCGGAGCTACATTGCTTCAAGGCTTGCCATGCATGTTGAAATATACTATACTGCTAATGTACTGAGTGTCATTGATGTCTGCTTCCTGCTCAACCATGAGATCATGCATGACCCCAGACTAAAACAACATCTGAAAGTACTCTTTCAATCCAATGCACTCTCTGCCCAGTCATAATATTTATATCCCTGTAGTTTCACATCTTCACCTGAGACATATCTCAATCCATATACAATCGTACCATGAAGGTACCTCAACATATGCTTTGTTTTCATCCAATGTACATGTCTAGGTTCAACCATGTTTTGACTCAAGGTATTCACTGCAAAGCATATTTTTGGCTTGGTGTTAACCAAGTACATAAAGGATCCAATCAATCGTCTGTTCATCATGTGATCCACAAAATTTGAATATTTATCACTCAAGAGCTTCAGATTTATTGTCATGGGTGTGGTCATGGACTTGCAGTCCATCATCCTGAATCTCTGTAGAATCTCAACACTATATTTTCCTTGGCTAAGGAAAATCTCATCTAACCTTTGCCACACTTCCAATCCCAACAAGTAATGCATCAGACCTAGATCCTTCATCTCAAACTCTGAAGCGAGCTCCCTCTTACACCCATCAATGATCTTCTCGTCCCCTTTTAGAAATAGGTCATCTACATATAGAACCAAGATTAATGGGCATCCATCTTCAACCTTATAGTAAAGGTTAGGATCTGCCTCGCTCTTGGTAAATCCCAATATCATCAAATATCCATCTATCCTGGCATACCATGCCCTGGGTTCTTGCTTCATCTTGTACAAGGCATTCTTCAATCTACACACATGGGACTCCTTCCCATGGATCACAAAGCCTTGTGGTTTTTCCATGTACACTTCTTCCTCTATTACACCATTCAAGAAAGTAGTATTGACGTCCATCTGGTGTAATGTCCATCTCATTGCGGAAGGAATCACAATGATTGATCTAATGGAAGTGTATTTTTCTACATGAGCAAAGGTTTCATCATAGTCTTCTCCCTCTTTCTGAGAGAACCCTCTAGCCACAAAACTTTCCTTGTACTTATCTATGTTGTTACCTGCAACATGCTTGATCTTGTAGATCCATTTGGAAGTCACAATCGTCTTCCCTTCTAGTCTCAGAACGACCTCGCATACATCATTCTTCATGATGGACTGATACTCCTCCATCATGGAATCCTTCCATTATGGATTCTCAACAACTTCTTCAAAAGTGGAAGGCTCCTAATCAATGATGTTGATCATTAGTGCCACATAGCTAGAAAATGTATGTGGTCTCTTGCTCTCTCTAAAGGAGCCTTTGAAAGTTGCATGTCCTTTAGCTTCTTACAAGGTTTTTTGAAGCCAAGTCGGTCTCTTCCTGGTAGCCACAGCTTCTTCAGGTAGATCTACAGGTATTTCTGACTCTACCATATCACTATGAACTTTTGGGATGGTTTCTTTAGGTGTAGAGTCTACCATGACTGCATCTTTGGGAGACTCTTTCTCTATTCGGTCTTCATCTATTTGATATTGCCTTGATCTTTTGAATGCTTCATCTTCGTCAAATGTTACATCTTGGATGATGTCTACCTGTCTCTTCCCTGGAATGTAAATTCTATAGGCCTTCAAAGTATCACTATATCCAATGAATGTGTCCTTCTTTCTTGAAGGTTCCAATTTCGTTCTCTTTTCCTTGGGAACATGTATAAACATTGGACAACCAAAAATCCTCAAGTGAGTGACTTCTGGCTTCTTTTTGGTGAACACCTCTTCAGGTGTCTTGTTCCCCAATATCTTATGAGGCATTATGTTATCCATGTATACATTCATACTGGATTCTTCTGCCCATAAGTGCATGGGTAGACTCTGGTCATGTATCATCACTTTTTCTCCTTCTATGATGCAAATGTTCTTTCGTTTTGCAAATCCATTCTGTTGGGGGTTGTAGGGAGTTGTAAGATCCCTCTTAATATCTGCTTCTTGGAAAAAGTCTTTAAACTCCTTTGAGGTGTACTCACCTCCATTGTCAGATCTCAAAACTTAAATCTTCCTCTTAGAGAGATTCTCAACTAAAGCCTTGAAATCTTGAAACTTGTTAAGGACTTCATCATTTTTTTTCAAGAAGTAGATTCATGCCTTCCTGTAATAGTCGTCAATGAACAACACATAGTATAAAAAGTTTCCAAGTGATGGCATCATCATCTGTCTGCATACATCGGAGTGTATGATGTCCAAAATACCTCTGGATCTGCTATCACGGCTTGTAAATCTTCCCTTGAAATTAAAACATCATTATTTTCAGAGACCTCAACTTAGTCTTTGAATCAAAAGAAAAGAGAGGGGGAAACTGTGGTAGGGGCCAAATGCTTCCTTTTGTTGAGGAGCTATCTCAACAGTGGGATCTCCTAGAATTCAAGCCCATGAAAGGTCTCTTTACTTGGACAAATAATAGAGTTGGAACGAACCACATCTTAGCTCGCTTGGATCGGTTTCTAGTTCAGAGCTCACTATTGTTGGAAAAGAGGATAAAATCATCCAAAATCCTCCCCAAATTGACATATTATCATAAGTTCATTCTCCTCCAACTGGAATAGGAAGAAAACTTGGGCCCAATACCTTTTCGATATAGCCCACTTTGGACAGAAAAGGAAGGCTTTCTGGAAATTGTTAACTCGGCTTAGTCCACTCCAGTAACAGGTTCTCCCAGCTATGTGTGGAAACATAAAATAAAGACAACAAAGGACGCCTTAAAAGAATGGATTAAAAATCCAAGCAACACCCCCTCAAGCCACAGAAGAGAGATTGTTCAGTAGTTAACAAATATGCAAATGGAAATGGAGAACAAAGATATTACCAACCAAGAATTAGTGAAGGAACAAGTTGTTGAATTCAATTCCTTTCACGCTTTCCGTCAAGAAGAAGAGTATTGGAGGCTTAAATTTTGCATATTGTGGCTTAGAGCTAGAGATCGTAATACCACCTTCTTCCATCGGCAGTACAGAACCCGAACCTATAGAAATAATATTTCGGAAATTACCTATGTAGATGGGTCGATTTGCAAAGGTACAACTCAGCTTAAATAGGCAGCAAAAATTCATTTCCAAAATCTTTACAAAAAAGATGGAGCTGATTGTGAGGAGGCCACCACAGACTTTCTCTGTCATATTCCCTCCCTTGTGAGCAAGGAAGATAACACAACCCTCGTGAAGCCTTTTACAAAGGAATAAATCTGTAATGTTATTTGGTCTATGGAGCCTAACAAAGCCCCAGGGCCAGATGGATTTTCAATCAATTTCTATAGAAACTACTGGGAAATAATCAAGATTGATTTGCTAAGAATGATAAAATAATTCCAGCAAAAATCCAAAGTTGGAGATAGTGTTAACTCCACATTTCTAGCCTTAATTCCTAAAGAATCGAATCTGGGCTACTTCAACGGATTCAGGCCAATCTCACTGTGCAACACTTCGTACAAAATCCTCTCAAAGCTAATGGAAAACATGATTAAACCTCTGCTAGGGAATCTCATCTCCCCTGCCCAAAGTGGTTTTGTTAAAGGGAGACACATTCTGGACAATGTAATACAGGTGCAAGAAGTAATGCATTCTAGCCATCAGCGCAAAGAGAAAGGGATTCTCATAAAACTCAATATGGCAAACACTTTCGATCGGGTAAAACTATCATTCCTTTACAAATTCCTTGTTTCCTTTGGTTTCAATACAGAATTTGTTAAATTAATCAAAGCTTGCATAGAGAAGATGTGGATAGCCCTGCTAGTAAATGGAAGGCCAACTAACTTTCTTCAAGCCTCGAGGGGACTAGAAGGCAAGGTTTCCCCCTCTCCCCCTTCTTGTACATCATAATGACAAACTCACTAAGCAGAAAGCTAACTGTTGAAAAGAAAGTTGAGACTGTCCCAGGCATTAGGCTGGTGAGAGGATTAAAACCAATCAATCACGCCTTATTTGTTGACGACTCCCTTTTGTTGGGTGGAGCCTCCATAAGGATACCTCATAACTTTAGTAATATCCTCCAAAGTTTTTGTAGAATCTCTGGAGTGGCCATCAACAAAAAGAAGGGTACAGTGTATGGGTGGAATGTTGACCAACAAACCATTCAGCGAATTGCTCACTTCTTTGGATTTTCAGGCTATGCCTCATGGGAAAAAATAAAATAACTTGGACTCCCCTTAACTCTGGGATCCAATAAATCTTCCTTGTGGACAAAAATAATAAGCAAAATCAAGACCAAAATAGCAGCATGGGGAGGACAGTGGCTCACAATGGCACGAAAACTTATTCTTATAAAATTGACACTCTCTTCCTTACCAGTCTACCAGGCATCCTTCCTTTTGGCTCCAAAGGTGATCCTGGCATAGGTTTCAAACCTGATCTAAGACTTTTTGTGGCAAGGAGGAAAGGGAAACCAAAGGAAATTTTATATTGTTAACTGGGAAACTGTCAAATGCCCAATCAATGAAGGAGGCTTACAAATAAGAGATCCTGCTCATGCCAACATAGCTTTAGGTGGAAAAATTATCTGGAAACTCTTCTCAAACTCCAGACACCTAGTAAGCCAAATTTTAAGGAGAAAATACCTCCAAGGGAATTTGATGAGGAATTTACAGGCAGGAAATACCACCAAAGGAACATTGATTTGGAATCTTTGTCGGGTTGGGTTAGACTTCTTCCAAATCTACCTATATCAAATTCCTGGCAATGGAAAAAAAACGTTGATATGGAGAGATAGAATCATGGGCCATCCCCCTCTCGAAAATTATGAAGAAATTAAATAAATTTGTGGCAATGGAAAAAAAACGTTGATATGGAGAGATAGCATCATGGGCCATCCCCCTCTCGAAAATTATGAAGAAATTAAATAAATTTGTGAGTGGCTTACTCAGCTCGATTTCATTAAGCCAGCATACATCTCCTCTTGGGACGTCACAGGTAATTCGAGGGCTTGGGAACTCCCTAAAATCCCAGTGCATCTACACAACCAAAAGACTATGCTCATAAACTCGTTGACCGATTTGGCTCATGTCCACCTATGCACGCCAGACAAATGGGAATGGGGAAAGAATGGGAGATACACTGTAGCTCAGGGTTACAACTATCTCCAATCTCTCCAAGCGACGACAGAATCAACATCCCTATGGAAACAGGTATGGGACCCAATTGGTCTTCCAAAAGTAAACTTCTTTTTTTGGATTCTAATGCACAAGAAAATGTTGACAGGGGAAAATTTGATAAAAAGAGGTATAGTTGGACCTCATAAATGTCCCTTGTGTTGTAGCGCTATCGAAACTATGGACCATTTGTTTGTGGATTGTCCATTTTCCCAAGAAGCTTGGAAGATCATCCTCAGCGGTCTCAATGTCACAGCTCCATCGCAGACTTCAATCACATACCTCTTCTCCTCTTGGATGGCAAGATATCCCCAAGAGATGCAAAGCAAATCAAATTGGCAAAGAATCTGGCAGGCCATACCCAAATATTTATGTTGGAAAATTTGGCTGGCAAGAAATGATCAGATCTTCAATAGCGTTCTTCATTCTCCTTTGATGGTGGGCATTAAAGAAAAATCACTTCTCCTGGAAGCAATGTCTTATCACCCTCTCAAGGACGAAAACTCTCTCCTTCCTGAAGAAAAGAATTGGTTAGGAGTTGTTATAACCCAAGACAGGAAAAAGATCAGTGTTTTCCCTCTAAGCACTCCAGGTTGGTGTTTAAGAGAAACAGATGCAACATTTCAAGATTGGTGGAGGAAGCAAGGTAAGGAAACGATTTTTTCGATGGCGCCTCCAAAGGAAACCCGAGGAAAGCAGGTGCAGGTGGAGTGATTTACTCCTCCGATGGACAAAGGAAAGATAGCTTCAACTGGGGTTTAGGTCTGAGAACTAATAATCAGACTGAAATCCTGGGGTTGTTAAAAGCCTGCCAGATAGCACGGGAAAATGGCATTAAAGAAATTCAAGTTTTTGGGGATTCGGAAATATTGATAAAAAACAATAATATCAGAAGACCACTTTAGCAACCCAACGCTCAACAAGACTCTGCAAAGACTAAGGTATGTGCTGCAAGATTTCTTCAATTCCCAATTCTACCACATCCTGCGAGGATCGAATATACTCATTGTAATTATGGTCATTTAGGCCTTGGCCCAACCGGTATCTAATCAATAAAAATTTTAACTGTTTTAGTTAAAAAAAAATGAAAAAGAACACATATTTAAAAAAAAAAATCAAACCCAATTTGAAATAAAATAAAAATAGAGAAAAAAAAAATAAAGACCAAAAAACAATTAAAAAAACATTAAAAATAATTAAAATATACATTAAAAACAAAAAAACATATTTTGTTGAATAATTAAAAAAACATTTTTTAATCATATTTTAAAAACAAATACAAAACAAAAACAAATGAAATTTAAAAGTTTAAAAAAAAAAAAAACACCTAATTTAATTTAATTGAAATTTTTAAAAAATAATAAACTTTTTAATCGATTAAAAAAACAATTTTTTAATTATATTTAAAAAATACAAAACAAAAACAAATGAAATTTAAACGTTTAAAAATAAAATTTCTTAAATTAAAAAAAAATTAAAAAATGAAAACCTAATTTAATTTAATTGAAATTTAAAAATAAAAAATTGTTAATTTAAACATTAAAAAACAAACAAAATAAAAATTAATAGCTCTTATAATTAAAACATAAATTAAAATTTTTAAAACAATTTTAATTTTAATTTTGTTCGAAGTTTTAATTAAATAAGTTTTTAATTTTTATTTTGTTTGTTTTTTCAATGTTTGATTTAATAAAAAAAATATTTTTATTTTATTTTAATTAAAAATAAAGTTTATATATATATATATATAAATTTAATAAGAATAAAACTTTTAAACAAAATAGTTATTTTTAAATGTATATTTTAATTATTTTTAATTATTTTTTTTGTTTTTTTAATGTATATTTTAATCATTTTTAATGTTTTTTGTTTTGTTTTCTGTTTTTTAGTGTTTATTTTGTTACGATTTTTCTAATTGTGTGTGTGTTTTAAGTTATATATATATATATATATATA
>ML784144.1:241527-252524 GCA_009831015.1 Picea engelmannii | reverse complement strand
GGTTTGCGAAGTTAAAAAAAAGCACATTTAAAAAAAAAATTACAATCCAATTTAGAATAAAAAAATAAAATATAAATAAAGGAAAAAAAATAGTAAAAAATTATATATATATATATATATATATAGGAGTAGCATCATTTTTCGACTCGGGGTCAATTTTAAGGTTTTAAGTTTTTGTCATGGCCATGATTTCAAATAAGTCGGAATTTAAGGGTCTATTTTAAGGGTTTTGTCCAAAGCAGTATCGATTTTCAAGGTTGTGATGTCAAACAAGTCATAATTTTAACCACACCCAAAAAAAGGGTATTATCGATAGAGTTCTTGTTGTTTAGAGGTCACATTTTTTACCCCCGTTTCAAACAATGGTGCTACCAGTAGCACCATTTTCTGAAATGGGGGGTAAAAATGTGACCTCTAAAAAATGAGAACTGTGGAGAGTTATCGTTAAGTTGGTAACTTTGTTCTAATACTTTGCTAACATGGCAGTGCGACATAGGTATCACAGTGACAGACCAAGGGGAGATGGTGATGTCAGTGTTGCAACATCAGTGGTCTTGCCCAAATGCAATTGGTTTTATTCAGTACAGTGTCCAGCACAAAAGATTGTTTTATTCAAACCATCAAATATGAGTTGGAAGTCCGACAACTAACAAATCGTGTCGTAAGTTCAACAAACGTCGAGGTAGCAAGAAAAAAATATAACAAAATTTTGAGAATTAATTAGTAATGTCCAATGATAAGGTCCATTTTGTTCGTAACATCGGAATACCCTTCCAGGCTTCAACACCATATGTAGTAGTGCAAAAATGTGAAAAAGTGTTAAAGAATTTCCCTACAACATTTTCCTTAGAATTTAAAAAAAACAAAATTATTATTATTTTTAATTTCTATCTTGTAATTCTTAATAACTTTACATCATCCTAACTTACATAGAAAGTGTCATTAATAAGAAAATATAGTAAAAAATTATACGATATGGTATAGAGTCTTATTATTTTATATTTTCCTTAAAAACTCCATTGTGTCATTAATAAGAAAATATAGTAAAAAATGATACGATATGGTATAGAGTCTTATTATTTTATATTTCCCTACAACATTTTTCTTAGAATTTAAAAAAAACAAAATTATTATTATTATTGATTTCCATCTTGTAATTCTTAATAACTTTACATCATCCTTACTTACATAGAAAGTGTCATTAATAAGAAAATATAGTAAAAAATTATACCATATGGTATAGAGTCTTATTATTTTATATTTTTCTTAAAAACTCTATTGTGTCATTAATAAGAAAATATAGTAAAAAATGATACGATATGGTATAGAGTCTTATTATTTTATATTTTCCTTAAAAATTCTATTGTGTCATTAATTAGAAAATATAGTAAAAAATGATACGATATGGTATAGAGTTTTATTATTTTATATTTTCTTTAAAAACTCCATTTTAAACTTCAAATTTCTGCAGTTTTTTTAGAAAACTATAACTATTATTCGAGGCATGAAGGAGTCCACATCAACCCACATGTAGTTATTTTGTAGTTATGTTTTTAAGTTAACATACTAAACATAAGTTTATAGACAAGTCCCTTTTCCAATATTATTCTACTACCAGAATGGAGTTTACATCAACCCACACGTAACTAATTTCTTAAAATAAAGTCTATATTTACAAGCTAGTCTATTAAGTGGTTGATCGTTGTCCTGGCATAAGCAAATTTATATTCTTTAACCTTTTTATACTAAAATGAGTAAATTGCTATATTCCATGAAGAATTCATAAATTTATCATTAAAAATATTAATGGTTAATTTAAAATCATATTCCAAAATAATTATTTTAAAACCTAATAAAAATTTCTTTAAATTTTTAAAAGGATGGTTTTGAATTTAGCGTTGTTATATGTTTTTTTAAAATAAAATTATAATACATCATTATGATATTTCTATGACAAATTTTTACACCTCATTCCAAGTTTCCTAATTTATACTTTTTAATATTTTTTTATTAATATAATTTTTTAATTTTTTACAATATGGTATCACAACCATGGTTTCAACGCTGAGTCTGGATGGGTTGGATAAGTGGTCTTTGGACTCGAGGTTTCAAGAGGAAATTGTGTCTGGAGGACTAATTTCGGACTTCAGAATGTTCCTGAGTGCCAAGAAGTTACCTTGTCCGAGTTACGAAGCTCAGGAAGAGTAGCGGTATCGTAAAACCACAACAGGCGTGGTATTTGACCACACAGAGAAAGATCACAACACTTGAGGTGTTGGAGTTGTAGGATCTGTTTGAAAGGAAGGGAAATTCAGTACGACTGTCAGATCTGGAGAAGGTGTAGGAGGGTTATCCTGGAAACCTTTCAGAGTTTCGCAATCGGGAGAAGCGAGGTGCGCTGAGGCATAAACACTCGAAACCCCAAAGTACTGAGGGAGATCTACACCATAGATCTGGAGAAAAGAGCTTAACCGTTGGATCAAGCAAAAGAGCAGATTGTAATTTCGGGAGTTCGACTGTCGAGAGAAGTGGGATGTGTCATTGCACAAACTCTCGAAGTCTGAAGTTCCGAAGTGAAAGAGTAGATGTGGTGGGGTCGGATGACGTCGCCTGGGGTGACGTGGACTTTCCTAGACGTACCACGTGTCATCGCCTTAGTCAGTGATAGTTGTACTATGTGGGCCCGAAGGATAGATAATTCGGAAGTTCACGAGTCGCGAGATTGCAAGGAAGCCAACATGAAAGCTTTTAGAACCCGAAGTCCGAAGTCCTGAAGTCTCGAAGCCCCGAAGTCCCGAAGCTCCGAATTTTCGAAGTCTCGGAACTCCGATGCCTGAAGTTCCATAGTGAGTGTCAGTTGTTGGATGCTGAGTAGACGTGGATGGTTGATCCTCCCTACGTCGTGAGTTTGTTAGTTCAAAACTCGGGAAATTGTTGTGTAGTTCTTTGAAACGTCCTGAAGCGCTCAGAAGTTGGGGCCCAGGTCATAGCCCAACGTTGCAATCAAAGGGGCCTAGTGGGAGGAGCTAACGCCTAGGAGATTCACGATTCAGAAAATCTAGAATCGAGAGTATCGGGTTTGGCCCACAACAGAATACCCAAAATGTGAAGTCGTGAAGCGCCCTTTTTGATAGGTGAGTGGTCACAACCCGTGATCACGTGGGTTGGGGACTAAGAGAAAAGGGGCTAGTTCTCGAAGGATTGTTACAGAGTCAAGCAAAGCTCATAAAATTCATGAAATCTGAACCTTTCTTAAAATAGATTCGGTTTATGAATTATGTGGGATTTGTTAAGGAATGATGGCCTGACAAATTCTAGTTGACTGCACATTGTGTTTGCAGAGTTCAACGAGTGTCAGGACCGCAACGAATTGACACAGAGTGCAGGAGTGGAGGAAGCACAAAATGCTTCCAGTTCATAGAATGAAGCAAAAGGAATGGATGTTCATTTGGGAGTTGAAGGATCGAACTCCAATGGACATGGAGAAGAGATAGATAAGGAAAGAAACATGATGAAAATCATTGAAAGATTGCAGAAAGATGCCCAAACTCACCGAGCAAATAACTGAAAGCTTATGAAAGCTAAGGACAAATAGGGAGAATTCAAATTAAAGTTGATGAAGAGTCTGGAGAGAATAAAAAATAAGTTTGATAGGGATACTGACTCAAGAAAATCAGGGAATCGCAGAACCCATGAAAAGAAGATCAAAAAGCATTAGCAAGCATCGTCGCCACTCCCCAAAGCATTTCAATAAGGAGGCACACAGTAGTTCAAGCCCATCTCCTACCAGAAAGCACAGGAGATCTGGGGTGGATGAGTTGAAGGGAGAAATGAACAAGATTAAGCGTCCTACGTTTGATGGAGAACATAATAAGGAGGAAGATACTGAAACATGGTTGCTTGGCATGAGGAAATATTTCCAACTGCACAATTATTCCTCTTGTGTAGAAGGAAGAATTGAAATGTATCAACTGAAAGGAAAGGCATCCATGTGGTGGGATCATCTTGTGCAGGTGCAACACATTATAGAGAAAGATATTACTTGGAAAGAATTCAAGAGGTATTTCGAGAAGAAATACTTGACTAAAAGATACTATGACAGAAAGATGAACGAGTTCTTTGAACTCAAGTTGGGCAGCATGACCATTGATGAATACACACGAATATTTTTGGAATTACTGAAGTATGTTTTGTTTGTCAAGGATGAGACTGTCAAGATTCAAAGGTATCTGAGTGGGTTTCCACCTTCCATCTGTGACAAGATCCAGTATGATGATCCTAAGACTATGGAAGAAACTATAAGAAGAGAAAAATGATTATATGAGTAGAAAATAGAGAAGACTACCTTCCAGAAGGCTTGGGAGGACAAGAAGAAATTCCAGATGGATCAGAGGAAGAAGGGAACTAAGACACCCTTTTTCAGAAATAGTCCTCAAGGAAATCCATCGTTAGAGAGTCGAGAATGGTTGACGTAGGGGAAGAAAGGCCAAGGCAGGCACCCATTCAGTGTTAGGGTTGTCAAGGAAACCATAAGTAAAGAGATTGTCCCCACAAAAATGGAAAAATGAGAGTTGTCCATAATGTTCAGCAGACTGAAACAATAGAGGACATGGGCAGTAGAATGCCAAAGATCTACGCAGCCCTGAACAACAAGCAAGTTGAATATCAATCACACATGATTGAAGTGGAAGGTATGATTAACAACCACGCCTTTACTATTTTAATTGATTTAGGGGCTAGCCATAGTTATATAGATCCTAGAGTGGTGGAAAGTTTGCAATTGTCGAGAAACAAACATGAAAACTCTTGGTTAGTGCAGTTGGCTACAAGAACCAAGAGAAAAGTCACTGAGTTAGTTAAGTCTTGTCCAGTGGACATGAATGGATTGAGCACAAAGGCTGAATTGAACATTCTGCCTTTAGGCTCTTATGATTGTCTAATTGGGATGGATTGGTTGGACCAACACCATGCCATCCTAGATTGTCGTAACAAGGCATTTACTTGCCTAGATGAGGAAGAAAATCAGAAAACAGTCCAAGGAATCCCAGAGCTATTGTTATAAGAGAAATCTTAGCAATGCAGCTGAAGAAGTGCTACAAAAAAGGTTGTTAATTATTTGTAGCCCATGTGGAGGAAGCGTCTAAGGATAAGGTGTCAAAGATTGGAGATCATGTGGTACTAAAGAAGTTTGAATATGTATTCCAGGAGGTACCTGGACTACCTTCGAAAAGAGACATTGACTTCTTTGTAAACTTGATTCCTCGAGCAGCTCCAGTGTCGAAAGCTCCTTACAGAATGAGTACGCCAGAGATGAAAGAACTGTAATTGAAGCTTGAGGAGCTCCTGAGGAAGGGGTATATACGCCTAACCATGTCACCTTGGGGTGCCCCAGTCTTCTTCATGAAGAAGAAGGAAGGGATTCTAAGATTGTGTATTGACTTCACACAATTGAACAAAGTAACTGTAAAGAACAAATATCCTATGTCGAGGATTGATGACCTCTTCGATTAGTTGAAGGATGCGAAGATATTTTCGAATACATACCTCAGGTTGGGATATCATCGGGTAAGGATAAAGGATGAAGACATAAAAAAGACCGCCTTTAGAACAAGGTATGGTCACTATGAATTCACAGTGGTGCCATTTGGGTTGTCAAATGCACCTGTTGTTTTTATGTGCCTGATGAATGGTGTATTCAGGGACTATATAGACAATTTTGTCATAGTTTTCCTGGATGACATTCTGGTGTATTCCAAGTTGGAGGAAGATCATGAACAACATCTGAGAATGGTGTTGCAGGTGCTAAGAGAGCACAAATTGTATGCCAAGTTGAGCAAGTGCTCATTTTATCAATAGAATATCCATTACTTGGGGCATATTATTTCGAAGGATGGGATAGTTATAGATCCTGAGAAGATAGAAGCCATCAGAGAATGGATAGTGCCAAAGAATGTAACAGAAGTCAGATCCTTTATGGGTCTAGCTAGCTATTACAGAAGGTTCATTGCATGATTATCAAGGATAGCTCACCCTATCACTTCCTTGCAAAGGAAGGAGAAGAAATTTCAATGGACAGAGGAATGTGAGAGAAGCTTCCAGCAATTGAAGAAACTGTTAACCAGTGCTCCAATCCTGAGGATTGCAGATCCGAATGAAGACTTTATAGTGTGTACAGATGCATGCAAAGAAGGACTAGGAGGAGTCCTCAGTCAAAATGGATCCGTAATTTTTTATGAATCCAGAAAGTTGAAAGAGCACGAAAGGAACTATGCAACTCATGATTTGGAGTTGGCATCCATAGTACACGCTCTAAAGAAATGGAGGAATTAACTCATGGGAAGGAGGTTCGAACTGAGGACAGACCATAACGGTCTGAAGTATTTGTTTCATTAGCCAACCTTGAATGTTAGGCAGAGTAGGTGGTTGGAGTTTCTTTGTGAATATGACTTTGATATCAAACATATCAAAGGAAAGAAAAACAAAGTGGTTGATGCATTCAACAGGAGAGTGCATGAATTACATGCTACAACCATTAGCATGTACCAAATTGATATTAAGGGAGGAATTTTGGAAGCTGCAAATGCAGATTTGCAGTACATTGAGTTGGTAGAGAAGCTACAACAAGGTAAGATATTGCAAGGAGTGGAAGATTATAATCTTAGATCTGATGGAACACTCCTGTACAAAAACAGAGCTTATGTACCTAATGTCCAGGATTTGAAACTTGCAATTTTGAAAGAAATGCATAATGTACCTTATGTTGGGCACCCTGGATATTATAAAATTGTGGAATCAGTCAAGAGCCATTACTTTTGGCCAAGTATGAAGAAAGAAATTGCAAATTACATCGCTAGATGTATGGAGTGCCAAAAGGTTAAAGTTAAGCATAGGCACCCAACAAGGTTGCTACAATCTTTACCCATTCCTAAGTGGAAGTGGGAGACAGTGACAATGGATTTCATCACAAGATTTCCCAGGACCGGCAAGAAGCATGATTCAATCATGGTGGTGGTGGAAAAGCTTATGAAATTTGCCCATTTCATTCCGTTAAAGACTACTCACAAGGAAACGTATGTTGCCGACATCTTTATGAAGGAAGTGTCACGATTGCATGGAATTTCCAAGACAATTGTGTCTGACAGAGACCTGAAATTTACCTCAAATTTCTGGAAAGGGTTATTGAACGGATTTGGAACAAATATGAACTTTAGCACAACCTATCATCCTGAGTCTAATGGGCAGACAAAGCGGGTGAATCAAGTGATAGAAGACATACTAATGATGTATGTGATGAACAAACCATCTAAATGGGAAGACTACCTACACTTGGTAGAATTAGCCTACAACAATGGGTATCAAGCATCGTTGAAGATGAGCCCATTTGAAGCACTTTATGGCAGAAAGTGCAATACTCCAGTAAGCTGGGATAATCCAGCTGATAGGGAAGTAGTTGGGCCAGAGTTTCTCAAGGAAATGGAAGAACAAATGTTAAAAATTAAGCAGAATTTGAAAGCTGCCTAAGACAGGCAGAAAAGTTATGTTGATAATAACAAAACCCACAGAGAGTTTAAAGTGGGAGAGCATGTTTTCCTGAAAGTGAAAGATAACAAAATTTCCTTGAAGCTGGGAAACTGCGCCAAGTTGGCAACTAGATTTTGTGGACCATTTGAAATCCTAGAAAGGATTGGGCCAGTTGCATATATGCTTGCATTACCTGCATCCATGACTGTACATAATGTGTTTCATGTTTCATTGCTTAAGAAATATATACCTGATTCTAATCATGTAATCAATTGGAATGTGATTCAGGTGGAGAAAGAAGGTATCCTGCAAGTGCATCCTGTGCACATATTGGACCGAAAAAGAAAACATCTTTGGAATAAAGCCATAGGGCTTGTAAAGGGCCAGTGGACCTAGTACGGTCCTGAGGACATGACATGGGAGAAGGAAGATGCTATGCGGGCAGAATACCCACATGTTTTTGAATATTTTGAAAATCTTGTCGATGTTGTGTAAAGAGTTGCACTAAGGACAATGCAAATAAGGGGAGGGGATTGTAATATCCCCCGGTAGAGCCCCAATTATATTATGAATTGTAATCATGTTTATGAATTGTAATCATGTTTATGAATTGTAATCATGTTTTATAGGTTGGTGAGCCGAGTGTTGATAAGTTGGTGGGCTTATGTGTTTATTAGGCCAGAGAGCCTAAGTGTTAAAGGCCAGGAACCTGTTTTTGTATATGTAATTATGTAGAACATTAATAAATATTAAACATCGCTACGTCCAAACCGAACACGAAGAAAGAGTGATGGGGGACTAAGCTTCCATGGGGTGGTTAAGGGAAAAAGGGGTTGAAAGGTTGGAAAGAGGGGATAAACTTAGGGGCTTAAGTCTTTGAGAATAATAATTTATTGTTATTCCAAAGTTGTGTGACAAACATGTTTTTTATCCTAAGTCCTGGGAGAGGCAGCGCATGTAGCTCCAACGTGTGCAAAAGGGAATGCATGCAACTCTAGGAAGACAAGTGTTGACCTAGGCGCATGCAGTTTAAAGCTTAAGCATCGGCTGAGTTGGGGGTTCGTTCTGCCAGTTTCTCAATCCTTTGTCTGAAACCATGAGACCTTTGTGATCGACCTCTGCTTAATTTTTCTTGTCATGCATTCCTGAAAACCAGAACCAAAAGTCGTTCGGTGTATTCCTATGAATCCCATGGCCTCTATATTCAACCTTTTCAATATTCACACATGCACCTAAGAGAAAAACCTGTGAGTCGTTCTATGTCTTGTTAGGAACTTGACACCTGAGTAATCGCCTTAGTTGTGCCATGGTTTAGATTGGGTTTTTTCCGTCTGTGTGCCATGCCCATCTGTTGTTGATACTGTCATCCCTGTGTGAATGAGTGTTGAATTGTTGTTGTTGTCCTCACCTGGTTGGAGCTTAGTCGAGGAGTGTGTTGAAGAAGCAGGTTGTCAGGCCCGTGGTAGAAGAGGCAATTTGTCAAGCATGTGAGCATCTCTCTCCAGGTGAGAGAGAGTCTGTTGGGAAGTGGTTTTCTCCCAGAGAGAGTCCAACACCAGCTGCGGAGTTTTGAGAATTCTTGATCCTGCCTATTGCCGAGACTCAGAGAGGGAGGTGAAGCATCGATGGATTGTGCTTGTGAAGGTGTATACTCCTGGGTGGAACACGCATGTGGGGAATGAGAGTCCATGAGTAGTGGGCGTAAGAAGGCTCCTGGAGAGACTCCTTTCGGTTTCTCTGTGCAGTTTTCCTGTAACCTCAGCCTAGTATAGGATTTCCTTGCCTTGGGTGGAGCTTAGTCCCAGCTCGGGGGTGACCCACTACTGAGCGTGATGAGAAACGTGGTCTAAGGTTGGGAATTTCATGGAAGGTTTGCACGTAGTTGGTGGAGATACTAAATTTTCAAAGATAAGTATCATTATGTGTTTAATTTCAATTAAAATGCATGTATGTGATGCTTGTATATTTTCATATATTCCGCTACATGTATGAATTTTTGTTAATTCTATTTAAGTATGTATGATGGCAGTAACTCTATGTTAAATGTGATAATTTGATTTACTGCATATTAAATATAAGTGTATGTTCTGAATAGTAGCATTGCCCAACAATGGGGTTGACTCTCGAGGATGTTACAATATGGTATCAGTGGGGTTGATGCCTGCATTCCATGCACATATCCTATTGATTCCTTGTCACACACCCTAAAAACTAGTGGCAAACCCGTGGACTGAGCCATGTCTCCTGTGTGTCCTGTGAACCCAGTTTATCCACACTGCAAATTTGATTTCGTGCTTAACTGTTTGGGTTGTTGTCCTATGAGTTACCTGAGTCGTGTTGTGTCTTAGTGGTACTGTTGTAGTTTTTGGACATCCATACCCAAATTCTTGTTGTTGTTGTCACCTGTGAGTGAACCGAATTGTTATTGTTGTTGTTGTTATTCTCACCTTACGGGAATTGAGTTGAAACTGGTTGAAGAAGCGGGTTGTCAGGCCCGTGGTTGAAGAGGCAGGTTGTCAAGCTTGTGAGAAGCTCTCTCCAGGTGAGAGAGTTTGTTGGGAAGTGGTTTTCTCCCAGAGAGAGTCCAGCACCAACTACAGAGATATGAGAATTCTTGATCTGGCCTGTTGTCGAGTGCCAGAGAGGGAGGTGAAGCAACCGATGGAATGTGCTTGTGAAGGTGTATACTCCTGGGTGGAACAGGCATGTGGGGAATGAGATTCCATGAGTAGTGGACATAAGAAGGGTCCTGGAGAGAATCCTTCTGGTTGCACTGTGCAGCTTTCCTCTAACCTCAGCCTAGTCTAGGATTCCCTTTCCCTAGGTGGAGTTTGGTCCCAGCTCGAGGGTGACCCACTGTTGAGCGTGTTGAGCAGCGTGTTCTAAGGCTGGGAGGTTCGTGGAAGGTCTTCACATAGTTGGTGGAGTTACTCCAGTTTCAAAGATAAGTATCATTATGTGTTTAATTTCAATTAAAATGCATGTATGTGATGCTTGTATGTTTTCATGTATCCCATTGCATGTATGAATTGTTGTTAATTCCATTTAAATTTGTATGATGGCAGTAACTCTATGTTAAATGTGTTAAATTGATTTAATGCATATTGTATATAAGTGTATATTCCACAGTAGTGACATTGCCCGACCTGTGGATGGTCAAGGATATTATGGTTTTGAATTTAGCATTGTTATATGTTTTTTTTTAAATAAAATTATAATACACCATTATGATATTTTCATGACAATTTTTTACACCTCATTTCAAGTTTCTTAATTTATACTCTTTAATTTTTTTTATACTAATATGAATAAATTGTTATATCCTTTAAAGAATTCACAAATTTGTCATTAAAAATATTAATTATTAATTTAAAATATCTTCCAAAATAAATTTATTAATTTAAAATCATCTTCCAAAATATTATTTTAAAATCAATAATAAAGATTTCCTTAAAGGATGATTTTGAATTTAGGGT
>ML784144.1:171911-204693 GCA_009831015.1 Picea engelmannii | reverse complement strand
TTATTATTATTATTATTATTATTTTATGTCTGGAGGAATCAACAACTAGTTGGGCACATGCTCGCATTACACATGGCCGTGTTATCCAATCGCTACCACTATAACCTCCAGGTGTGCCCACGATTCCCCTTACACGGCACACAAGGTAAGTCGGGGGGGATTAAACTTGAAACCTCATGGAACTTCATTTTCACGACACTTGCCAATTGAGCTGCCCCCCCGGGGGCTTAACAAAATTTGAAGGACATGGGGGTCGGCTTTGATCCACTTATGTGTGCACGGGTCATGATACCATTTAATATGGTTCTCTGGGTGAAACCACACGTTCGACCACTACCTCAAGGTGTCCCCATGGCTCCAGGTACTTCCCACAATATTAATAGTTCTTTCAACTTCCTTTTTATTTCAAAATATGCTCTCCCTTTTAGATTTTATATATAGATTTCCATATGTAAATAGGGTGTGAAAGAAGTGGGTTTATATGAAAGTTGTTTTGATTTGTTGAGTAGATGTTATGCATTTAAGTTAAACCCACAAGCCTCCCCAAAAACCATCACAGTTTGTCCATCTTATTAATATGAAGTGGATGGAGCTCAAGTAAAATATTAGATAGATACTTTTCTATACTTATGGATTATCATGGTATGATGAGTAAGCACATGTGCTCCACCAATGTTACACATCAAAATTACTCACTTCAATAGTGTCGCAAGTGTCGTCATTACAAGTGTTGTAAGTGTCGCATCTTGTCTGCAAGTGTCGCATCTTGACCATAAGTGTCGCAAACATCATACTACCATCTTGTCTATGTCGTGCCTCTAATGACATCATAAGGACACTTAAGACACCTCAAAGAATAGTCTTGAAGAAGAGAAATCAATTGACAAGGAGTACAAGCCTTTTCCCACTGGAAAAACCACTAAAAAGTCAATTTTTGGAAGGGAGCGCTCCCCTATGCTCTGTTAGGGAGAACTAGTGATCTGTACCCTCTTCCAGGGGAGAATTCCAACACTATGTGTCCCTTTTGAGGGAGCGTTGGCCTTTTTTTGGAGAAATTTGGTTTGTTGGAGGAAATCAAGGGAGAATCCCCTCAATCTCTGAGGTTGGTTGGATTCGAATATGAGTTCAATTCATGATCTTAGGGGAGATCCACAACTGAAGGAGACAAATCCTAAACTTATCCCAAAGATATCTCAAGTGTTTGGGCCTCTCCAAGCTTATATAAGGAGGCCTTCTCATGGTGAAAAGGGACAGAAAATATTGGAGATACCAAACTTATCATCTCATAAGTGGTATTTCCATTGAATCCTAATCAGTGTAGATTACTTGAGCAAAGGGATTGGACAAGGAGAGCTGGAAGAAGTTGTTGCACCTTCATCGGAGGATTGTAAGTACTCTTCATTTGTTCTCATTAATATACATACATGCTTGGCCTGTTTATTTAAAGTTTATGTTTGTTCCACATGAACTTATCTTCAGTAGATAGATTTGTATTTGAGATAATCTCAGTAGAATAGGAAGCTTGTTGTATATTTGTTTGTTCTACAGGACCTATCGAGGAGCTTGGGATTGAAGCTCAACTTGGAGTTTGCGAGGATAAACGCCATTTAAAAAGGTACACTTTTCTTCTTCTTCTTCATTCATTAGCTTAATTAGATCTAAAAGGATGCCAATGACCAATGATAGCACCCTTTATGTCTTGGTTTTAGGGGTCTAGATACCAAGAGGGAATCTGCTTGTCCGCGGGAGGATTCACCTATAACAGAAATCGGTGACTCCACTAGGGAGGAGATTTGATTTGTGTTTCCTTTCTTAGATCTTGTTTTATCGCTTTTCCCACTTATTGACCTTCTCCATACTGTCTTTGATTCTTGGATCTATTTGATTGGCTCTTGATTTCATCACCTTAAAATTGATTGACTCAATTTGTTTGATTCTTTGACTTTCTGGGCATTTTTTCTGAATTTTTAGAGGCCAGTGTCCCCCTACCCTTGACCAGAGCCTTGGCGCTCCCTAATGGTCTCACACAGAGAGTTAAAACTCTCTAGTTCCCCTTACACCAAAGCGTTTCCCCTTTTCTGTGAAAAAACCCTAGGGTTTCATTCTTTGAAGTTCAATTTTTTCTTTTGGCACTTGCTCAGAGTCTTATCATCTCAGTACATCCTTATCTTGGCCTTCAACACTCTGCTTTCTAAGAATTGATCACCTTTTGTTTGGAATTTTGAATTTTCTATTCCTTACTTAGAAGTCACTCTTTGTCTTTGTTGATTTAGAGTCAATTTGTCATTTTCTTCTCATTTATCTGACTGAGTGAAAACTTTTGTAAGGAGTTTCAAGGGTCTTTTGTACTTTTCCATTGGATCTTTGAGGTCATATTCCCAAGAAATTTAGTTTTGAGTGGTTTCTCTATTCTCCCTATCTTTTCTTGGATTCTTCTTCGCATTTTATTCTCTTTCTTGAATGCTTTCATTTAAAGTAGCGGAATTGCATGTTTTTTGACATTTTTGGGACATTGTGCATCTGAAATGATGAATGTTTTCTCCTTCTCGTAGCATAGCTTTCATAGAAATGAAAATATTTTATCTTCATCTCTTTGCATAACTTTTGTGTCGATCAAAACACCATATTGTCCATGCCATTTTTCCTTTAAGTAACAACAACCTTAAAAATCAAGCGCTAAACTAAAATTGATTAGACATTTTTATTTTTTTCTGGTAGCAAACCTACATTAGATTAGTTGTAGGGCTTTGGAATAGGTGTGAAAGATAAATTTCCAAAGCTAAAAACAAACATAGGATCTTGTGTTAGGGAGCAGTGAAATCCAATTGCTGTGTTTTGTCCTGGGAAGCCCTTCTCACACAAGGTTCAATCACGAGGTCGCATTAAGACTGGCAGAGTTACTCACCCTGTTTTGTTATTCTTCGTGTAGAGATTGGGCATATTATGGGGGTCGCTTGAAGGTATACCCACAATGATGAGTGGAAGCCTTTCAAGTTGATTTTGGGCTAGATACCCTGCCCTTACGCATGGATCGGATTGACATCATTGTTGTAGTTGGTAACCTTATTGGCCTATCTCTTTAGGATATTTACACGAGGTGACTGTGGAGGGGCAAGTCTTCATGGTACCTGGAATCGACGTTGGCCAGACTCACTCGGGCTCCTTGGAGGGTATATCCATGATTATGTGTGGGAGCTTGCACCAGGGTGTAAGTCTCTTAAGCAGGTCGTCAACATAACTTTTCCACCCGCTCTATCTCAGCCCCTTCTTACTTTGTTCTCGCGACGCTGGATTTCATCACCAACTAATGTGCTCATTGTGAGATGGTTTTGTTTTCTTGCTTGCTTACTATATTTTTAGTGTGTGTTGTTTGTTCTCCCTAGTAGAATCTAGGTTGGAGATGTATTTTTATGGAGTCAATTCTCGGGATGACCAATGAAGTAACCCATTTTCCAAGGGAACCCTTTGTTTTTCCTTCTTACGGAAATGTCGGTCCTCATTACATCTCTACTTTGAGCCTTCCAGGTCTCACAATTGCGTTACCGGTATGGTTTTTTTCCACTCCGGTCATATCGAATGCAGGTGCTTCAGATGTAAGAACACCGCCCACACATCAACCTCATGTCGACCTTTCACCTTCTTCATCTATTAGCTCTCCTTCCATTTCTCCTTCTTCGCCTAGTGAAATCTTTGAAGTGAGTAACCAAGTTAATAAGAAGAAGAAGAAACAGAAAGAGAAGAAGAAGAACCAAAAAGGGACCAAGCCTCCAACTACATCAAATGTTGGATCTAAGAAACCAACTATTGTTAATAGTACTGGGAGTGTTGGTAAGGTAGATAAGGTTAAAATGAAGAATCTGAAACCCAAATTCCTTTGTAGTCTTTGTAAGGGTGACCAATTTCTGAGGGATCTCCCTGTTATTCCCAAGGTCTTAGAAGTGTGGTTCTCCACATCATCGGCCCCTATTGGTCATGTCGGTGATACCCCATCAACTAGTGACGTTACGATTGGTAAGAAGAAGACAACCGTCAAATTCCCTTGTATGTTATGCAAAGGTGATTATTATGCTCACCTTTTTCCTTGCATGGACGAGGCTTATCTTTTGGAAAACTTCAAATTCTAAAATGTTATCGTAAGATTTTTCCCAACCCATCGTTAGTTGATGGACTGGTCAATCTGGTTCCATCCCTGGTTAATCTGGTTGGTCAGGTGGTCAATCTAGTCTTATCCTCGGTTGAACCACTCACAAAAGTAGTTGATCCAGTTCCATCATCGATCAGCCCCACTTTTCATCTGGAAAGTGAAACCCAAGTGACTGATCCAGTCCCTTCATTGGTCAGTCCCACCCTTCATTCGAAGAGTGTCAAAGTGGTCGACCCAACTCCTCCATCGGTCGATCCCACTCCTCCTTTAAGAAGTGTCAAATTGGTTGCTCCGGTTACTTCATCGGTCAATCCCACTCCTCCTCAGATGAGTGATAAACTGACTGATCCAATTCCTTCCTTGGTCAGTCCCACCCTTCATCTGAAGAGTGCCAAAGTGGTTGTTCTAGTTCCATCATCGGTCAATCCCACTCTTCCTATGACTAGTGTTAACGTGGTTTCTCTGGTTACATCATCGGTCAATCCCACTCTTCCTTTGAAGAGTGCCAAGGTGGTCGATTTGATCCCATCATCGATTGATCCTACTCTCTCACTAGAGAGTAAACCCGATTTTGCCTACATTTTTCTCATTGAAACAGGATCTACCGTGCCGGGGGACATTCCTCCTTCTCCTGCGAAAACCCTTCCAAGTCATGAGGCCATCCTTTTTTATTGGGGTGTGCTAACTGGACCTCATTTTCACTCTCACATGCCTTTCAATATTACAGTGAAAGTTTGTGGTCGGGACGTTCCTCATACGTTGATAGATGAAGGTTCTTCCATTATCATGTTGTCCTCTATTGCTTGGAAATATTTGGGTTATCCTAAGCTTGTGTCGGTTACCCAGACTCTGTTCGCTTTCAACAAAAGAACCAGTCACCCTTTAGGGATCCTTCCTTAGTTTTCAGTAACTTTGGGAGGTAAAATTTTCTTTATTGATGTTATGGTAGTCCAAGACCCCTTGGATTTCGATTTACTCATTGGGTGAGATTATGTCTATGCCATGAAAGCTATTGTGTCCACTTTTTTCTGTGTGATATCGTTTCTACATGATGGAATAATGGTGACTATTGATCAACTTTCATTTGTTGGCCCTGACTTGACCATCAACCCAATGACCTCCCTAAATGAGCCTTATATGCAGTCAATATCACCTCTACCATAGGTCAATTATGTGGCGTTGTCTCCCATGACTTCAACTTCTGATGACTTGGATTCAGTAGTTGACATGGTGATCTCTTCGATATGGATATTAGAGCCTGATATCCTTACCCATGTCGCGACCGTCGACATGTGCTCCTTCCAAAGCATTGTTCTTCCATCCAGTGAAGATCTCTTGGAATCCATGACTGAGTTTTGTCCCTTGACATCGTGTCCTTCCAGAGTGTTATCCTCTTGGAAGCCTTGATCAAGAAGATTCCATGAGCATATTTTTTCCTCTCTGTGGCAAGATCGTTAGAAAATGAAACAAAAGCTATGAGCATAGTTTTTCTTTTCTGTAGCAAGCTCGTTAAAAAATGAAATAGAAATCTAGGGATTGAACCCAGAGCCTTGAGCATAGTTCTTTTCCTATGTCAATCTTGTTAAAAAATGAAACAGTCACCTCTCCTGTCAGGTCGAGTCTGGCGCCATATCTCGTAGATGTTGAGTCGAGTCTTTCGTTAGGTCTCGTATTTGAACCTTCATTTCATCCACCTATATCATTTTTCTCCATCTAGTACAGAAATTGGTAACAACCTCATAGTAGGTGAATGAATTGAAGCTTGGGGGGCATGTCTCCGGCCTTTGATGATCATTCTAGAGTTAATCCACTAACTTTTAAAGATGGGGGCATACCAAGCTTAGTCTTTGTTCTTTCTCGCGCTCGTAAAAATATGAGAATGTAACTGAGCAACCTTTTATCTCTTTTTCGGGCTCGTATGGATACATGAAAAAGGAACCCCTTAGAATCTCCTTTAATCTTTTTTCAAACTCTTTAAACGTGAAAATATTGTTGAGTGATATTGCTTCTTTTCCCACTCGTTAAAAGGTTTGAAAGGGCGTCTTTCGAGTGATAATTTATCTCTTTCTCATCCTCGCAAGACTAGCATTATGAAAAAGGACAACATTGGAGTCATCTTTAAGTTGTTTCTAGACTCTCTAAATATGAAAAACCAACGAGTTTACCTTCTATGGACTCGTTAAACAATTACACATTGAAGGGCTCATATGAGATCGAACCCTTACTTCTTCCATTTCATTAAACAAAGGAAGAGGGACTTACCAAAGGTGATTCATATCGAGCATGTGTTACCCTCCTCGAGCTCCTTAAATTAAAAAGAGGTACTCGTCTATCTGGATGGGGGGGAAATTGAAAGAAGCAAGCCAAACAGTTTTTGAGAACTTTACTAGTGACTCTTACGGTCACCCTTGAACATGGCACTTTATATTTGCACGCATTTCAGTCTGTTGAACCTCTACAATGAACCAATCCTTTGAGTTTACTTACTCCTTTGGGTCACCCGACGAAAGTCATAGTGTCCACTGCGTCATCATGTTTTGGTCCATGTCATGTTTCTGTTGTTGTGCCTCAGTGTTCAAGGGAAGTATCTGCCTTGCGAGTCAGCCATCACAAATATCCTATTTCAATACCTGTGTCAGTCCATATTCATTTGATCTACCAATTTACATCTATGTGTCAGTTTCGTGTCATTGATGGGGGATACATCAAGGCCCTCCTGTGACGAGTTTATTATTTTTTACCTCAACACATTATTCGGGAACTAGACTTAGAAACCAATTATTACCTTGGGACCTACATGCCTCAATGGCAGGCCTCCTTGTGTCCGACAGTGGGTTTACATCATTGACCTCTGATCGGATGATTCCATAGATGTTCAACTTCATCTCATCCATTCACATTCACTAGAATGTACTAGGGTACCTTGGGAATCATTGACATCAATGGTGATTTCCCTCCCGCTTGTTAATGGTTCACATCATTAACCGATAATCAAGTGGTTTCTTCCATGTTCGACATTAGGACATCTATTCACATGCTTAGATTCGTACTACATCGGGATTGGTAAGAAGACCTTGGGTTGAGTCATTCACTCTAATATATACTTTACCAGGTTGCGACGGAGTTTCTCTTGAATATTGACACATATACTGTCACATAGATCCACTTTGTATTGGTTTGTGGCTATGTCTTTTCATCTCGTAGATCCGTAGTGTATTTTTCGTGGCTACAATTAGTTCATGTCATGGAAGTATAGATCCACATTGTATGTTTATTGGCTATACCTTTTTGTCAATATAATTATGGATCCGCAATGTATTCTATGGTGGAAATACCTTGGAAGTCTTTATCACCCAAGCATAGGTATGCCTATCTTGGGTTTGAAACATTTCATAATATTTGTTTGATGGTTGTGTGCAGCTTCTAACGGATTCTCCGCATCCATTCCCTTGCTTGAAAAAGTCTAGAAAGTACTTCAGTCATCATCGTCTTCTGACTTCTCACTTTGGGGGGCAATCTGTTACACATCAAAATTACTCACTTCAATAGTGTCGCAAGTGTCGTCATTACAAGTGTTGTAAGTGTCGCATATTGTCCGCAAGTGTTGCATCTTGACCATAAGTGTCGCAAACATCATACTGCCATCTTTTCTATGTCATGCCTCTAACGACATCATAAGGACACTTAAGACACCTCAAATACTAGTCTTGAAGAAGAGAAATCAATTGACAAGGAGTGCAAGCATTTTGCCACTGGAAAAACCACTAAAAAGTCAATTTTTGGAAGGGAGTTCTCTCCTATGCTCTGTTAGGGAGTGTTGGCGCTTTGTACCCTCTTCCAGGGGAGCGTTCCAATGCTATGTTTCCCTTTTGAGGGATCGCTGGCCTTTTTTGGGCGAAATTTGGTTTGTTGGAGGAAATCAAGGGAGAATCCCCTCAATCTCTGAGGTTGGTTGGATTCGAATATGAGTTCAAGGCATGATCTTAGGGGATATCCACAACTGAAGGAGAGGAATCCTCAACTTATCCAAAATATCTCTCAAGTGGTTGGGCCTCTCCAAGATTATATAAAGAGGCCTTCTCATGGTGAAAAGGGATAGAAAAGATTTGAGATACCAAACTTATGATCTCATAAGTGGTATTTCCATTGAATCATAATCAGTGTAGATTACTTGAGCAAAGGGGTTGGACAAATAGAGATGGAAGAAGTTGTTGCACCTTCATCAGAGGATTGTAAGTACTCTTCATTTGTTCTCATTAATATACATACATGCTTGGCATGTTTCTTTCAAGTTTATGTTTGTTCCACATGAACTTGTCTTCAGTAGATAGATTTGTATTTGAGCTAATCTCAGTAGAATAGGAAGCTTGTTGTATCTTTGTTTGTTCTACAGGACCTATCGAGGAGCTTGGGATTGAAGCTCAACTTGGACTTTGTGAGGATAAACGCCATTTAAAAAGGTACACTTTTCTTCTTCCTCTTCATTCATTAGCTTAATTAGATCTAAAAGGATGTTAGTGACCAATGATAGTACCATTTCTATCTTGGTTTTAGGGGTCTAGATACCAAGAGGGAATCTGCTTGTCCACGGGAGGATTCACCTGTAACAACCAGAGATATCATTCCACATCCATAGTGAAGAACTTCATGAATGTTCATTCAGATAGAGCATCCCATGCATCTCATGACTTGTAAAAAAATTCTTTGGTATGTGACCAGAATTGGACCTACCCCTCACTCAACTTAAATATTAATCCTCGGGGCAAACTAAGAAGTCAAATCAACTCAGGGAACATACCAGCATTAAAATTAAAATATGATAGCAATATGTACAAGTAGAAAGCAAGCACTAAAAATAAATCTAATTCATGAAAAAGAGAATGTAATTAAACTAAAAGAAACCTAAAACTAAAAAAAATGTCAATCGTCAAAAGAAGAATCAAATAAAGGTAAGCTTGTAATCTCAGTAGCATGGGACACATCATGAAAATTATCAGTGAAATCATTTTCAGTGAAGAATTGGAAAGTAAACAAAGGGAAATAATTAGGCAAGAAAGGTTAACTATTTGAAATAAATCCCAATAGAAAGATTTCCAAGGTAAATATATGAAAGGGAAAATAAGAAGATTATGAGAATTAATAATCTAGTGAAAAAATTCACAACACAATCCTTTGATCCAACTATCACATATAATTTCTCTTTCATTTAGTGAAAAAAAAAAACTAACAAAATGGGTTAATGGGGGTGCTTAATAAAAAAAAATTCTAAATTCATTCACTTAGACATTCCATAAACCCTCAAACTCTCAAAATGTTTTCTTGTCATGAGCAAGTCATTTGCACATTTGAAAATACTAAACTTTTCAATGACAAAAATTACATATGAGATCTCTCATGGTATCAATTTCTCTTTTCCATAAGAGATCATTATTAATCCCAAAAATTCAAATGATTCAATTTGATGAGGAAAAGAGGAGATATTATAATTATGGAGGTCATAAAAAATTATCATGGAGGAATGAAAAAAAACTCAAAATATCAATTCTTTCACATAATGTATTTAAGATTAGATCAAAAACCAAAATGGGAATACATGAATGAGACTATATTTCAGATCCGTTGTTGACTTGGTGAAATATGGGAATACATGAATGAGACTAGATTTCAGATTCGTTGTTGACATGTGAAATTTTGGTTGTTTAATTCTAAAAAAGTTTCAAAGGAATATGAGTAGTTAAGTATAGCTTAATATTTCCCTAATTTGTTTTCATATAAAGAGAAAATCATGAGTTATTGGTTGCACAAGCTATTTTCCAACCTGCATAAGAAAAAAAGAATCTTATGTTCAACTATTTGACAGTTTGGGGAAAAACATTTTCCTCTAAATGACTAACTTATTAAAATGAAATTAAACTAAAAAGAAAAATAAGGACCAAGATTAAAACTAATCATAAGAAAATCTACTCTAGACTTCAACTATATCGATTGTCATAAACTTAAGTAAAATCATAACACCAATGCAGTCATTCAAGTATTCATCTTCCATTCATTTAGTCAAATCTCACAACCTTCTTCTTGAGAAATAAGCATTATTTGTTTTCCCAAAATATTCCCTTCAATAGGAGTCTCGGTGTCGTTGATGGTTGTAAGATTTGAATCCTTGGACACATTCTCTTGTTTTTGAAATCATAATAAATCAAATTAAAAAAAAAAAAAATTTCCATCCATCTTCTAATGATACATGTCCACCAAGAAACCTTTGTCGTGCTTAAAATATAAATAAAAATATGATTCAAAAGTCACCAACATTTCACACCAAGGTACTTATTTCCTCTTGTCATTAATGTTGAATAATGTGAAACATCTATATGATTATATTCAACCTTGTGAGAGGAAAGAGGAAATCACTATGGATATGGAAGCAGTTAAGACACGCTGGGTACAAATAATCTCATATAACAGCATAGATTGATTGATACCCCATTATAAATGAAAGATATAATTAAAAACCATAATTGAATTAAATGACCAAAGCTTGATTTCTAATGATTTGATGTTTGTCATGATGGGTAAATCCATGAGACAAATATCCTAAAGTTTCCAAGAATGTTCCAACCAAAAAAATTATTAGTTTTACTTCCTTGATCTTACCTATCACATAGAATATTGAAAAAATGAAATTTTATGAGTCTAGATAGGTTTTTCGTCCAAAATAACTTAAACATGTAATTCAGAAAACAAAACCAATAAGATCATGGACAAGAGAGATCAAATAAAAATGATATGTATAGGCTTATCCTTCTAGTATGAATAAATCTAAGCTCTTCTTGGTGTTATTAGTTCAGATTCATGGAATATTGAAGAGTTTAAGGTGTTAGAAAAGTAGGTGTGCTCATTTAACCATAGACAATATAGCAATATTTTCACCCAACCATAGGACGAAGCCACCCCCAAGAACCTTAACCTTGACAGAGAATAATTATGGAAGCAAACCCTAGGCCTAATAGCCAATCAATGTAGCATATTGTTATTGGATAAATCCGTAGGTGCGGACACTAACCGATCTCCCTAGATCCACCTGGATCTAGAACAAAGCAAGACAGAACATGACGCTTTCCTTAAGTTTTAGATATTGAATTTACTAACTAAAGAGGGATGAGTGACATATCGTTTAAATGTTGCTTCCTCTCACTATCGCCATCCTATCTCCATTCCAATACTCATACAATGATTATACTGCAAAAGAACGCAACCAACCAAAGTGATAGTAATAGCATAAACTCAATATAAACCTATGTATGTGATCAAGGAATCATACAATAAAACACAACAAGCTTTATAGGAAAGAATCATATTACTGTATCATATTAAATGTGAAAGAGAGATTACAACCATGGCTTTGATGTCATAAGGTCCCTTCCAACTGTCCTTCGTTCCCCACACACTTTCACTCCAAGAATTCTGAGAGCATAGATCTTATAATATTCACAATCTATCTTGACAAAAGCAAATCTCAAAGCCACTCCAACCAAGCTAATAATTCCAAGCCAACCAAAGCTAACAAGCTCAAGAACCAACTTAAGAACCCCTTCTCCATGAGAGCTCCTCTCCTTTTATAAGTTGAAGAGGATAAGGTGAGGAGGTTAGGATGATCCCACTAAATCATGAAAGTGAGTAAGATCCAAACCAGTCGGATGCCACCTCACCATGGAACTTTCTCCTTCTAGAAGATTCGAGAAAACGCTCGTTTTTCCCACATGTAAGCATTCTCGCACCCTGATTATAGTGCAACCTACGAACTGTTCACACCCTAGCTATTATGCAGCCTACGAGAATCAGGCATTCTCGCACCCTAATACATAGGCAGCCTACGAACTTCCTTTTTTATAAGGTTTTTACACAGGAAAATGCAGCTTCTTTTCTCAGGAAAAGTTCTTCTCCCTTCTCTCTTCAGGAACTCGGGCCACTGACCCCTCTGAAGGCAACAGATAGTTTTACATCATTAGCGGTCATAGGGATGATGAAAATAATGTGTAACAGGTACCTCTCTCCAAAGCTAGAACACAAGGAAGAAAATCCAAACCATAACCAAGAGAAATTCCAAGCTTAAAAACCGAAAATACAAGTTGCAGCTACTCTCCAGACTTGTGCACTTTCTAAATTTCTGCAGTGCGCACTAGATTTCTACAAATGCAAGTTGTGTGTGTAAAAATGAGCTCTGGAATATTGTAGTTATACTTCTCTTTCTTAGTTGTCTAGGCCGACTTCTCTTTATGGAGGCTAAAGATTGAATATTAAATTATTTTCTTTAGCCGACTTGTCTTCTAGGATTATATCCAATGCTTTAGGGTTTCTTCTTGCTTCCTGAAATATTCTATTCTTTTCAGGGTTACACGTGGAGTTTAATACCTCCCACAACTACCATAATATCAATACTCCCTCCTAGATAGGGAGGTATTGAAGGCAATGGTCTTGAGAAAAAACATACCATTCAACCAGTAGCATCTCCATAGTCACTCACACTATCTCATGATTAACTCACGAGCATCATCATCACTATCAGTATCATCTGACAACATCAACTGCATCATCTCTTTAAGCCATACTTCATCTGAGTAATGATGTTGAATAAGTCACTCACTCAACAAAGTGATACAAGAACTATTCTTATAATCCGTACATATGTCTTAGAAGAATAATTGTTCCAATAGATGTTGGAAGCCATGCCATGGGATACAAGGACTATTCTTCTAATCCGAACATTTGTCCTAGAAGAATAACTGTTCTGGACCATATACAAACTATCCATCTAGTTGGTAATCATTTTCAACACTATTGATAGTGTTAATGTTTAATCTACTATTAGAGTTCTTTTCATTTCAATAGATAACAATAGCATAATATAGGATCACTGAGAAATACACAATCACAAGAGACACATCATTTATCCTGGGAAACCCTCATGGGGCAGAAAACCCAACAAAACTTCCTTATTATAGATAGCCAATACAATGAAATGAGATAACTCAAACAAGTACAGAAAGTCCTCTCCCAAAGATGTGCCTCTCTCTCTTTCTCTTCTCCAATTGTAGCTATGAAACTTGTCTCTCAAATGAACAAGTGAGTGTGTGTCTAAATGAGGTGCCAGCCTCCTTATTTATACAAGTCTGGCACGTGTGGAAGTGTCTCTTCACTGGCAGGGTTGACTTCTCAATCTAGGTGGTTAAAACACCTTTAATATATTATGGGGCCTCTTTAATATATTATGGGGTCGACTTCTTATTCTGCCTATTACAATTACATTTTGACCAATCCGCAAAAGGGGATTTGGTCCTTTACAATAGCCGACATGATCAATCCGCAATGGGGATTGATCCAATGAATAATATATCAAATAATAATAAGAATAAATTTTGCAGTTACATTATTTCAACACTCCCCCTTAACAACAAGGGTATTCTTCAATAGCATCAGGCGAGAGAGAGGACTGCATCATCAACAGTATCAGGAGGACAGCATCATCAATATCATCTTGGAACACTGACTGGTGTATCTATAAATCATCGAAATTTTTCTTCATCGGCAGCATCATCATTCTCAAAGGAATGCAATCATCATATGCATCAATATGAATTAGTATAAAACTAATACATCATCATCACAGCACGAGGTTGGCTCATCATCATAATACTGGACTGGCTTTACATCACAGCTGTCAAGCTAGAAGCATGGTACTCGTCTTGCTTTACGTCACAACAATCAAGATGGAATAAAGATACGTGTCTTTGATTTATGTCACAGCAATCAATCTAGAAGCAAGATAATCGTATTGCTTTATGTCACAGCAATCAAGCTGGAAGCAAGATACTAGACTGGCTTTACGTCACAGCTATCAAGATGGAAGCACAGTGCTAGTTTCATCTCATCGTCTTGCTTTACGTCACAACAATCAAGATGGAAGCAAGATACTAGACTGGCTTTATGTCACGGATCTCAAGCTGGAAGCACAGTACTAGTCTCATCTCAACGTCTTTCTTTACGTCAAAGTACTCAAGATGGAAGCAAGATACTAGACTGGCTTTACGTCATAGCTCTCAAGATGGAAGCACAGTACTAGTCACATCACAACACCTACTCTCCCTTTCGAGGAAGGTCCTTTCAGACTATACCAAGCTTATCTCGAAAGTGCTCAAACTTTACATGAGATAGAGGCTTGGTCAACACATTAGTAACATGTTCATCTGTGCTAACGTACTAGAGATTTATGGCTCCCCTCTACACCATTTCACAGATGTAATGATATCGAATCTCTATGTGCTTTGACCTGTCATGGAATATAGGATTCTCTGTCATCTTTATGCAGCTCTGGTTTTCACATAGGATCGTGATTGCTTCCATCTCTAGGTCAAATAGGTCGGTCAACAACTTACAAAGCCATATAGCTTTGCAGCTAGCAGAACACGCATCAATGTATTCTGCTTCCGCTGTGTTGAGAGCAATGTTGGATTGCTTCCTACTCTACCATGAGATCATGGTTGATCCCAAACTGAAACAACATCCTGAAGTGCTCTTCCTATCAGAAACACTTTCAGCCCAATCTGAATCAGTGTACCCACTCAATGTGAAATCATGATCTCCATCATAACTGAGACCACAATCTAATGTACCCTTAAGGTACCTCATCACATGTTTTGCAGCCACAAGTCAAACATGTCTTTGTTCTACTAGAAACTCACTCAAGTTGTTCACGGAAAAACAAATATCTGGTCTATTTTTCATCAGGTACATCAGTGATCCAATAATTTGTCTATACAACGTGGCATCAATCAATTCTGACGAAGTATCAACCAATAGCTTAAACTTTGCTTCCATGGGTGTATTCATGGACTTGCACTCTAACATGTCGAATGTCTTCAGGATTTCGACTGCATACTTCCCTTGGTTAAGGAATATCCTCTTTGGACTCTGCCATACCTCAAGACCTAAGAAATAATGCATTAGGCCAAGGTCTTTCATCTCAAATTCTGAAGCAAGCCTCTTCTTACATTCGGTGATGAGCTTTTCTTCTCCAATTAAGAATAAGTCATCCACATATAGAAATAATATCACTGGCTCATCGTTCATGACCTTGAAGTAGAGGTTAGGATCTACTTTCCTCTTGATAAAGCCCAAGCTCGTCAGGAAACTGTCTATCAGGCCATACCAAGCTCTAGGAGCTTGCTTCAATCCGTATAGAGCCTTCTTCAACTTGTTGACATGAGACTTCCTATATTCAACTACAAATCCTTGAGGTTGCTCTATATACACTTCTTCTTCGATGACACATTTAAGAAAGTTGTCTTAACATCCATCTCGTGTAACTTCCACTTCATCTTAGTTGCAAGGGCTATGATGGTTCTGATCGAAGTGTATCTGGCTACAGGAGTGAATGTCTCTTCATAGTCAATGCCTTCTTTTTTAGAAAATCCATGAGCTACAAATCTTGCTTTATACTTCTCAATACTTCCATCAGCAGCATGTTTTATTTTGAAGATCCATTTGGACGATACCACATCCTTGTTATTCGGTTTGGGAACTATTTCCCATACATTGTTCTTTATTATGGATTGGTATTCTTATGTTATGGAATCTTCCCATTCTTTCTTCTGAATGGCTTCTTCAAAGAAGGTAGGCTCCTTCTCTAGGAGATCACACATCACAGCCATATAACTAGAGAATGGCTTAGGTCTCTTCACATGTCTCATGGTTCCTTTGGGAACACCATATTTCTCTCCATATTGAATAAGATCTCTAGCCCAAGTTGGCTTTATCTTATGGGATATCGTCATCTGAGGAGGTTCTTGAAACTCTACTACGTCATGATCTTCTAGAATTTCCTCATCAGGGGAAGTTACGACTTCCCTCACTGGTTCAGCAACTCTGGGAACCTCCGTCACTGAATCTGCAATTATCGAGATTATGGGTTCCTCTTCATATACTTCTTCAAGATGGCATCTTCTCTATTTATTGAGCACTGCATCATCATCAAAGGTCACATCTCAGTTGATCTCAATGTGACGGTGACCTGGTATATAGATCCTGAAGGCCTTGGAGACCTCACAATATCCCACAAATATTCCCCTCTTTCCTGAGCATTCCATATTGTTCCTCTTCTCTTTCGGTATATGTATAAATACTGGGCAGCCAAATATTTTGAGATGGCTTACCTCTGGCTTCTTTCCAGTGAACATCTCTTTCGGGGTCTTGAACCCAAGTGAACTATGGGACAATTGGTTTTGCACATATACAGTTGTCATTGTTTCTTTTTCCCATAAGAAGATAGGAAGATCTTGATCATGGATCATGGTCTTCACGGCTTCCATTATCCTTCTATTCTTCCTTTCAGCTACACCATTTTGTTGAGGATTATAGGGAGTAGTGATTTCCCTCTTGATCCCAACATCTTTGCAGAATTTCACAAACTCTTTTGAGGTGTATTATCCTCCATTATCTGACCTGAGTATCTTGATCTTTCTTTCAGAAAGATTCTTTATCAAGGCTTTGAATTCCTTGAATTTGTTGAACACTTCATCTTTAGATTTCAAGAAATACAACTAGGTCTTACGAGAATAATCATCAATAAATGATACATAGTATACATACCCACTAATGGAGGACGATGGCATTGGGCCACACACATATGAATAAATGAGTTTTAGGACTCCTTCTACTTTTTTGTCTCTCTTCGGAAAAGGGTTCTTGATGTTCTTCCCTTGTGCACATCCATTGCACACACCTTCATGGTCAACCTTGAGTTCTGGTAGACCTGTGACAACTTTTCATATGTATGGTAGCACCTTGTAGTTGATGTGAGCTAATAGTCTATGCCAAAGTTCACATGGATTCTCAATGGTGTGGGTCATGGCAGCTTCTGAGTGACTCTTTAGCTTATACAAGCCACCTTCTTATTTTCCAATGATGATTGTTTCTTTCATGGTTTCTCCTTTAGCCCACATAAGAACTTCTCCATCTATAAAGGAAACTCGAAAGCCTTTCTTTTCTAAAGCTGAAATGGAGAGTAGGCTCTTTTTCAAACCTGGTACATATAGTACGCCCTTCATCTTCATTGAATTCCCTGAATTAAGTTTGTAGTTTGATTCTCTCACTCCTTTGATGGGATATTAGTAATCATCTCCAAGTGTCACTTTCTGAGAAAACTTATTTTCTGAAATACAAGAGAAAATATCTCTTTGACCTATCATGTGCTTGGAGGCACCACTATTAATGAGCCAAGTGTCCTCTCTAGGTGTTACCGATCCTTAGAGGGTCAAGATTAAGACGTAGTTTTTAATTTGTTCTCTTATCATCTTTGTGGGTGGATCTTTGTCTTCAACTGCATGGGCATTGTGCCTCTTATTTTTCCTCTTGTATTCTTCTCGTCTAGTTAGACAAAATTTCGCAATGTGTCCCATCTTTTCACAATGGTAGAATTGTACAGATGAGTAATCTCTTTCCTTACGTTGTCCTTTCTTCTGGAATCTCCTTGGATAAGATTATTTATGACTGAATTTGTTTGGGGGTTGAGACTCTTTATAAGGCTCTTTCTGGAAGTAAGACTTCTTCCTTCCTCCTTTGGTGTGAGTAGCTAGGGCTTGATCATCATATCTTGCTAGTAATGCTTCTTGGTTAGCTACTCTTGTTTCTTCTTAGATGCATTCTTCCCATAGACCATCAAACTTTATTTTCTCTGTTCTGGCACAAATCGTTTGGATGAATGCATCCCAAGGTCTTGTGAGACCATTTAGGGCCGTCATTATAAGTTTGTCTTCATCTATAGTATCTCCAATTGCTTCTAGTTGTTCTTTGAATTGGGATATTTTGGAGAAGTATTCTTGGATTGATTCTCCTTTCTGCATTCTTGTATTCTTGAGTTGAGTTCTAAGATTCATCTTCCGGTTTATGTTCTTTCCTTCATATAGTATGTTTAGGGCATCAAACATTTCTTTCGAATTTTTTTTTGATGACACATAGGGAATCAGGTGATCTTTGATTGAATCTACAATGATTCTTTTGGCCCCGATTGTGTCCTTTTGGTGCTTTACTTTCCCTACAGCATCGTCGGGCTTTGACACTTCTTATTTGACAAATATTGCTAGGTCATTCTCTTTAAGAATGATACCAATCCTATACTTCTAGGCACGAAATTTTTCCACACCTTCTAGTTTGTCAACAATCTTAACGCTTGCAAACATCTTCTACCTGAAGCTGGGAAAATATCCAAAAAATGAAAGTGTTCAAAATAAAATTTTGAACTTACCAGGAGGTGCGCTTGGCTGAGGGGAGTAGCCTGGTGTGCTTGGATCTAACAAAATCCAACTTTTACCCCTCCAAACTTGATCTGTGGATTTCTAGACTGGTGCTTCTGGTTTTCTGGTAGCTCTGGTACTCTGGTACTTCTGGTTCTCTGGTTTTTTGTTACTTCTGGTACTTTGTGAAACTAGGGTTTCACTTTTTGGGAGATCTAGCCACTGAAAAGGTGCACTGAAGGTGCCAAAATGATCCTTGGGGGAGGGCGCACTTTTCTAGATGGTTTTAGGGTTGAAATATCGCACCAACAAAAATCCCTAATTTGCATGTATGGAAGCAGTGACGTTTTTCAATTTCTCTTGTGAAAGATGTTCTCTTCAGCTTAGATATGATACTATGTTAATGTTTAATCTAGTATTATAGTTCTTTTCATTTCAATAGATAACAATAGCATACGATAGGATCACTGAGAAATACACAATCACAAGAGACACATCATTTATCCTGGGAAACCCTTATGGGGCAGAAAACCCAGCAAAACTTCCTTATTATAGATAGCCAATACAATGCCAAGAGATAACTCAAACAAGTACAGAAAGTCCTCTCCCAAAGATGCACCTCTCTCTCTTCTCTTCTCCAACTGCAACTCTGAAACTTGTCCCTCAAATGAACAAGTGAGTGTGTGTCTAAGTGAGGTACTAGCCTCCTTATTTATACAAGTCTGGCATGTGTGGAAGTGTCTCTTCACTGGCAGGGTCGACTTCTCAATCTAGGTGGTTATAACCACCTTTAATATATTTTGGGGCCTCTTTAATATATTCTGGGGTCAACTTCTTATTCTTCCTATTACAATTACATTTTGACCAATCCGCAAAAGGGGATTTGGTCCTTTACAATAGCTGACATGATCAATCCGTAATGGGGATTGATCCAATGAATAATATATCAAATAATAATCAAAATACACTTTGCAGATACATTATTTCAATAGATAGTCTTCATGTCAATCAGAACAACTCCATCCAATAGAACACAACTGTGTCTATCCATAGTAGTACACAAATATTATCCAGTGGTACACAACCACACCAAGTAGCATACAGCTACTTGATAAGTGACACATAGTCACAAATATTCAAACACATCCAACATAGTGGCATATAACTATTGTCCAGAGACATACAATCACCACATTGATCATATCATCCGATATCAACCTGTATAACAATATCATGATACAAACTAAGTCATCTGGGCCATTCTTCCACTCACATGTGTGAGATCTGGAAGAGCATCTTCCCTCAGAAGGTAAAACATCATCCATGGGATATCTGGACTATTATTCTCAAGCATAGAAGAATAATTGTCCCTGATTTCTAAGCCTGGACCATTCACCTAATTGGGTCATTCCTCCAGCACTATTCATAGTTCAACCTAGAGAGAATGAGTCTTCCCTAGGTAATGCATGTCCCTGATTGTTGAAACTAGACCATTCACCTAAGTGGGTCATTCTTCTGACATTAATCATAGTGCAACTTGGAGAGAATGAGTGTGCCTTAGGGAATGACTGTCCAGACCATTTCCTGAGGAAATGATTGTCCTGCACATGAACCTCCAGAATGGACCATTCTTCGAAACTGCTCACAATTGTGAACTTCGAAAGAATGAATTCCTGGCGAGGCGGGCCATTCTACTTGATGAATACTCAGAGTAACTGCCAAGAATAATGAATTCCCTAGACCATTCCCCCACACTGGACACCAGGGGAATCGTTTTCTATGGTACATCAACAATATATCGAACCATTTTCATTACAAAAATGACTGTCCGATCTGGACCATTTTTCGAACTAGAAAATGCATGTCCATCAGAAATCTCAAACCACTTTTCAAATTGGAAAGGAACTGCTCATCCTAGACCATTTTTCAAACTAAAAAATGATTTTCCATAAATCAATAACACATCAGGGCTCCCTCCCAACCTGGGAGTAATCTCTTCCTTTTTTAATAAGGAATTTGTCTCCACGAGCCCCAACTTGTTTCTTAGGTATGCAAACATTTCATCTTGGACAAAGGTTTTACCAAAATATCTTCTATTTGCTCATCTATGGAGATATATTGGAGAACCACTTCTCTTTTCTGGACTTCATCATGGAGAATATAATGCTTGATCTCAATGTACTTTGGTCTATCATGGAACATTGGCCTTCTCTGAAGGCTTCATATAACTCTGATCATTACAATATATCATGGTCGAATTTAGCACTTATGTTTCTTTCTAGCTCATGACATCGTGGCAAAGCTAAAATTGAAACATATCCAAGTAGCACTTCTTTTGTCATCGTGAAAGTTTGCCATGGATTAACAATCTATCATCTCGGACTTCTGAGTAACTATTTTGATATGCTTTCTCTATTATAGAATTTTTTCACCATGCTTATGTTGTATATGAGATACTCTACATTAGGTTGTTTGAATCCATACAAGGTATTCTTATATCTGCATACATGGGTTTCTTTCTAGTATAATCTTCTTTCTCACTTGATTTATTTGGGAAGAACGATCTTTTACATGTAAATTCCAATCCATGGATATTGGTGAGTTGTCTTTACAGTTTTTCTCCCTCCTTCTGGAAGAACCTATGAATCTCGCAATGCTTCCATTCACAAGTCTTTTTCACATTTTCTTACATACATTGTTCTTTATCATAACTTCCATTTCTTATGCTTGATTTCTTCTAGTGGGTTCAAACCAAGCTAGTAGTCTTGTGATTCTCGGTATAATAATTGGTTGTTCTGGATTTTCTTTCTTTCTTGGAATCTTCATGTTCTTCCTCATGTTTCTCTTTAGCTCTTGGGTCCATGGAGTCTTCTATAGATTGCATGCCCTAAAGATTCCAACTTCTTCCTTTAATCATAGGATCATGGATGTAGATGGACAACTAAGGATACTTTAAGGCTTCTTTTCGAGGAAGACTTCTTCTGAACACGTGTTTCTTATCATGGTTGCTACTTTCAATGGGAACATGGACATATACTTCATAATCCTCAATGGATCATACCATTTAGGATTATATCCCTCCTAATACTTGTTTCATGTATGAATGCATGCTCTTCTTTTTGGAATTCTATAATCAGTTCCCTCTATCTAAGAGAGTCCATGATTTCGACTGCATCCTTATTTCCTTCTATAAAGTGTCACAAGCCTTTTTCTGAAATATCCCTGGTCCAGTTGATCTGGATATCTACCACTAAACTATGGTGTGTTCCAGTTTATTATGTGTTTTAGCAGTATAAGACAATGCATGTGAAATAAGGACAACACAGCTCACTAATATATATATATATATATGTTTAAGCCATTATTATAGTTCTTTGCATTTAAATAGATAACAATAGCATAATACAAGATCACTGAGAAATACACAATCACAAGAGACACAACATTTATCCTTGGAAACCCTCTAGGGGAAGAAAACCTAGCAAAAATTCCTTATTATAGATAGCCAATACAATGCCAAGAGATAGCTTAAACTAATACAGAAGATCCTCTCCCAAAGATGTGCCACTCTCTCTCCTTCTTCTCTAACTGCAGCTATGAAACTTGTCTCTCAATGAGCAAGTGAGTTGTGTGTCTAAGTGAGGCACTAGCCTCCTTATTTATACAAATCTAGCACATGTGAATTGTCTCTTCACTGGCAGGGCCGACTTCTCAAACTAGGTGGTTATAACCACCTTTATTATATTTTGGGGCCTCTTGATATATTTTGGGGCCAACTTCTTCTTTTGCCTTTTACAATTACATCCGACTTCTCAAACTAGGTGGTTATAACCACCTTTATTATATTTTGGGGCCTCTTGATATATTTTGGGGCCTCTTGATAACGAGGTTGGCTCATCATAATACAGGACTAGCTTTATGTCACAGCTGTAAGGCTAGAAGCTCAGTACTCGTCTTTCTTTACGTCACAGCACTCAAGCTAGAAGCAAGATACTAGATTGGCTTTACGTCATAGATTCTCAAGCTGGAAGCACAGTACTAGTCTCATCTCAACGTCTTTCTTTACGTCACAACACTCAATATGGAAGCAAGATACTTGTCCTGCTTTACGTCACAACAATCAAGCTGGAAGCAGGATACTAGATTGGCTTTACGTCATAGCTACCCAGTTGGAAGCTCAGTTCTAGTCTCATCACATGATCTTTCTTTACGTCACAACAATCAGGTCAGAAGAAAGGTACTCGTCCTGCTTTACGTCACAACCATCAGGTTGCAAGTAGGATACTAGATTGGCTTTATGTCATAGCTATCCAGCTGGAAGCTCAGTACTAGTCACATCACATCATCTTGCTTTACGTCACAACCGTCAAGTCGAAAGCAAGAGATGTCTCATCACAAAAACTACTCCCCCTTTTAAGGAAGGTCTTTTCGAACTATACCAAGCTTATCTCGAAAGTGATCAAACTTTATATGAGATAGAGGCTTGGTCAACACATCAGTAATTTGTTCATCCATGCTAATGTACTGGAGCTTTAAGGCTCCTCTCTGCACCATGTCACGGATGTAATGATATTGGATCTCTATGTGCCTCGACCTGTCGTGGAATACATGATTCTCTATCATCTTTATGCATCTCTGATTGTCACATAGGATCATGGTTGCTTTCATCTCTAAGTCAAATAGGTCGGTCAACAACTTTTGAAGCCATATAGTTTCGTAGCTGGAAGAACATGCAGCAATGTATTCTGCTTTCGTTGTGCTGAGAGAAATGCTAGATTTCTTCCTACTCTGCCACGAGATCATGGTTGATCCCAAACTTAAACAACATCCTGAAGTTCTTTTCCTGTCAAAAACACTTCCTGCCCAATCTGCATCAGTATATCCACTCAATGTGAAATCATGATCTCCATTATAGTTGAGACCACAATCTATTGTACTCTTAAGGTACCTCATCACATGTTTTACAACCACTAGGTGAACATGTATGGGTTCTAGTAGAAACCGACTCAAGGTGTTCACGGAAAAACAAATGTTTGGTCTCGTGTTCGTCAAGTACATCAGCGATCCAATAATCTGTCTGTACAGTGTAGCATCAATAAACTCTGACGAAGTGTCGACCAACAGCTTCAGCTTTGCTTCCATGGGTGTATTCATGGACTTGCACTCTAACATGTTGAATCTCTTTAGGATTTTGACTATATACTTCCCTTGGTTAAGGAATATCCTCTCAGGACTCTTCCATACCTCAAGACCTAAGAAATAATGCATTAGGCCAATGTATTTCATTTCAAATTCTGAGGAAAGTCTCTTCTTACATTCAATGATGATCATTTCTTCTCCAATTAAGAATAAGTCATCCACATATAGCAGTAATATTACTGGCTCATCGTTCATGATCTTGAACTAGAGGTTAGAATCTGATTTACTCTTGGTAAAGCCTAAGCTTGTCAAGAAACTATCTATACGGCCATACCAAGCTCTAGGAGCTTGCTTCAATCCATATAAGGCTTTCTTCAATCTGCAGACATGAGACTTCATGTCTTCAACTTCAAATCCTTGAGGTTTCTCTATATACACTTCCTCCTCGATGACACCATTTAGGAAAGCTATCTTTACGTCCATCTGGTGAAACTTCCACTTCATCTTAGCTGCAAGAGCTATGATGGTTCTAATTGAAGTGTATCTGGCTACAGGAGTGGATGTCTCTTCATAGTCAATGCCTTCCTTTTGAGAAAATCCACAAGCGACAAATCTTGCTTTATACTTCTCAATACTTCCATCAGCAGCATGTTTTATTTTGAAGAGCCATTTGGAGGATACCACATCTTTACTCTTCGGTCTGGGAACTGTTTCCCATACTCCATTCTTCATTATGGATTGGTATTCCTCTGTCATGGCATCTGCCCATTATTTCCTTTGAATGGATTCTTCAAAGTATGTAGGCTCCTCTTCTAGAATATCACACATCAAATCCGTACAACTGGAGAATGGCTTTGGTCTTTTTACCTATCTCGTAGTTCCTTGGGGAACACCGTACTTCTCTCCATCTTGAATAAGATCTCCATCCCAAGATGGCTTCTGTTTATGGAAGATCGTCATTTGAGGAGATTCTTGGACTTCTGATATATCATGGTCTTCTATAATTTCCTCATCAGGGGAAGTTACGACTTCCCTCACTGGTTCTGCGGCTCTAGGAACCTCCCTCATTGTAGTACTGGGGATTACGGGTTCCTCTTCATATACTTCTTCAATATGACATCTTCTATATTTCTTGAGCATTGCATCTTCATCAAAGGTCTCATCCCTGCTGATCTCAATGTGATGGTGACCTGGTATATAGATTCTGAAGGCCTTGGAGACCTCACAGTATCCCACAAATATTCCCTTCTTACTTGAAGGTTCCAGCTTGTTTCTCTTCTCTTTCGATATATGAATAAATACTGGGAAGACAAATATTTTGAGATGGCTTACCTCTGGCTTCTTTCTGGTGAACATCTCTTTCGGGGTCTTGAGCCCAAGTGCACTATGGGACAATCGTTTCTACACATATACAACTGCCATTGTTGATTTTTCCCATAAGCACATAGGAAGATCTTCATCATGGATCATAGTCTTCACAACTTCCATTATCGTTCTGTTCTTTCGTTCAGCTACACCGTTTTGTTGGGGATTATAGGGAGAAGTGAGTTCCCTCTTGATCCCAACATTTTTGTAGAAGTTCACAAACTCTTTTGAGGTATATTCTCCTCCATTATCTGACCTGAGTATCTTAATCTTTCTTTCAGAAAGGTTCTCTATCAAGGCTTTGAATTCCTTGAACTTGTTGAACACTTCATCTTTAGATTTCAAAAAATATATCCAGGTCTTACCAGAATAATCATCAATAAATGATACATAATATACATACCCATTAATGGAGGATGATGGCATTGGGACACATACATATGAATGAATGAGCTCTAGGACTCCTTCTGCTTTGTTCTCTCTCTTCAAAAACGGGTTCTTGATGTTCTTCCCTTGTGCACATCCATTGCATATGCCTTCATGGTCACCTTTGAGTTCTGGTAAACCTATGACTGCTTTGCATATGTATGGTATCACCTTGTATTTGATGTGAGCTAATCTTCTATGCCAAAGTTCACATGAGTTTTCAACGGTGTGGGTCATGGCAGCCTCTGAGTGACCCTTTAGTTTATACAAGCCATTTTCTTCACTTCCAATGATGATTGCTTCATTTAAGGTTTCTCCTTTAGACCACATAAGAACTTCTCCATCTATAAAGGAAACTCTAAAGCCTTTCTTTTCTAAATCTGAAATGGAGAGTAGGTTCTTGGTCAAACCTGGTACATATAGTACGTCCTTCATCTTCAATGAATTCCCTAAATTCAATTTGTGGTTTGATTCTCCCACTCCCTTGATGGAATATTGGTAATCATCTCCAAGTGTCACTTTCTGAGAAAACTTATTTTCTGAGATAGAAGAGAGAATGTTTCTTTGTCCCATCATGTGCTTGGATGCACCACTATCAATGAGCCAAGTGTCCTCTCCAGGTGTTACAGATCCTGAGAGGGCCGAGATTATACATGGTCTTTGATCTACTCTCTTATCATCTTTGTGGGTGGTTCTTCATCTTCGACTACATGGGAATGGTGCCTCTTATGTTTTCTCTTGTATTATTCTCGTCTGGCTGGAAAAAACTTCGCAATATGTCCCATCTTGTCACAATGATAGCATTGTACAAATGAGTAGTCTCTTTCCTTTCGTTGTCCTTTCTTCTGAAATCTCCTTGGATGAGATTCTTTATGATTGAATTTGTTTGACTTTTGAGGCTCTTTATGAGTCTCCTTTTGGAAGTAGGGTTTATTCCTTCCTCCTTTGGTGTGAGTAGCTAGGGCTTGATCATCATCTCTTGCTAGTAACGCTTCACGATTTTCTACTCTTGTTTCTTCTTGGATGCATTCTTCCCATAGACTATCAAACTTCAGTTTCTTCGTTCTGACACATATCGTTTGGATGAATGCATCCCATGGTATTGTGAGACCATTTAGGGTTTTCATTATGAGTTCATATTCATTTATCATATCTCCAATTGCTTCTAACTATTCTTTGAATTTTGAGATTCTGGAGAAATATTCCTGAATTGTTTCTCCTTTCTGCATCCTCGTATTCTTCAGTTGAGTTCTTAGGTTCATCTTCTGGTTTATGTTTTTTCCTTCATACAGTCTGGTCAAGGCATCAAACATTTATTTCAGAGTCTTCTTAGATGACACATAAGGAATCAGGTGGTCTTTGATTGAATCTGCAATGATTCTTTTGGCCATGATTGTGTCATTTTGATGTTTGTCTTTTTCTGCAGCATCGTCGGGTTCTGGAATTTCTCCTTTGATGAATTTTTCTAGGTCATTCTCTTCAAGAATGAGTCCAATCATATACTTCCATGAATGAAATTTTTCCACACCTTCCATCTTGTCAACAAGCTTAGTGCTTGTAGACATCTTTTACCTAGAGCTAGGAAAATGATTGAAAAATGAAAGTGCTCAAAATCAAAATCTGAACTTACCAGGAGGTGTGCTTGGCTAAGGCGAGTAGCCTGGTGTGTTTGGATCTGAGAAAATCCAACTTTTTCTCCTCCAAACTTGATCTGTGGATTTCTGGACTAGTGCTTCTGGTTTCCCGGTACCTCTGGTACTCTGGTACTTCTGGTACTTCTGGTACACTAGTTTTTTGGTACTTTTGGTACTTTGTGAAACTAGGGTTTCACTTTCTGGGAGATCCAACCACTGAAAAGGTGCACTGAGAGTGCCAAAGTAGTCCTTGGGGAAGGGCGCACTTTTCTAGATGGTTTTAGGGATGAAAAGCTTCACCATCAAAAAGCCCTAATTTGCATGTACGGCAACAGTGATGTTTTTCACTCTTGTGAAAGATGCTCTCTTCAACTTGGTTCTGATACCATGTTAATGTTTAAGCCATTATTATAGTTCTTTTCATTTCAATAGATAACAATAGCATAATACAAGATCACTGAGAATTACAGAATCACAAGAGACACAACATTTATCCTGGGAAACCCTCTAGGGGAAGAAAACCCAACAAAACTTCCTTATTATAGATAGCCAATACAATGCCAATAGATAACTTAAACTAATATAGAATATCCTCTCCCAAATATGTGCCACTCTCTCTCCTTCTTCTCTAACTGCAATTCTAAAACTTGTCTCTCAATGAGCAAGTGAGTTGTGTGTTTAAGTGAGGCGCTAGCCTCCTTATTTATACAAATCTGGCACGTGTGAAGTGTCTCTTTACTGGCAGGGCCGACTTCTCAAACTGGGTGGTTATAACCACCTTTATTATATTTCGGGGCCTCTTGATATATTCTGGAACCGACTTCTTATTTTTCCTTTTACAATTACATTATGACCAATCCAAAAAAGGGGATTGATCCAATGAATAATATATCAAATAATAATAAGAACACACTTTGCAGTTACATTATTTTAACAATATATATATATAATGTTGAAAAAGAAGGAAATACAAAAATAACTGGAAACAGATATGATAATCGTCAGTTAGATCTCATGGATCGTCATTGGAATACAAAATAACGGATAAGAAATAACTGTGATCAGAAGAATGGGTGATGTTCTACGCATGCATGGATAGATCAACAAAAAGTAGTCTGGAAGCTCACGGTAACTACTGTAGAATCCAAAAAACTCACCCTGATGGATATACCCATCTGAATGAGCTGGAAACTATCTCAGAAGATGCGCCCTAGCCTCTAGACTGATCCTGATGACTTTCGGACTGAAGATCCGACCTCTGGATCTCACCCCCTAGGGGTTTAAGCACCTCCTTTTCTCAATGAGTGTGCCCTAGTGATTCCACCGGTGAAATGTGACGATGTATATCTCAAAAAAATTGTCCTGGTATCCTTTGTAATGGGTTGAAAGGGATTCCTCATATCTGCCCCGGAATGTCCCCTGGAACCCAAATTGTGCTTCCTCTGGAGCTATGCCCTAAATGATTTTTTTCTACTTTTCGAAATATTCCACCATCGTAAAATAATGACAGATGTCTCAATAGGTGCACCCTAGCTATCTCTCTAATGGGTCGGAAGGAATCAGCCAAATATGAAATGTCACAAGCGGCCGCACAAACCCTCTCTCAAACACTTGCACCCTCACTGGATGAGTTGTGAAATCACTGAACTAGACACTGCAATTCATGGTGAAATACTTGGATGGTATCTTCGATAGGATAGGGTGTGTCTCTCAACACCAAAACCGATCAATGGTGGTGTTTTCCTCCAGAAATCCACAAAGGGGGTCGATTTCCTCCTCCTCTGCAAATATCTCAACATCAAATCATAACATAATGAGGAATTAGGTCCTTTAGCCTTCCTTTATAGCTTCCCGAAACCCTAATTCATTGTTGAACTTTTCCCTCCAAGTGAATTTTACTTTATTTTGTTATTCCTTGATTAAATCAATTAATTAATTAATTAATTAACCATTTTACCTCTAAAAAGTTATTTCTCCATCCTTATGGCTTCTCTGACCACTGAAAGTCACTTCTCATCATATTATCTTGTAATGCTCTTCTTCTCGATTCTGATGAGCTATTACACTAAGAGTTTTCTCCAAGTAATATGCCCATTATGACCTTCTTAGTGAATTTAATTAAGATATGACCCATAATAACTCAAAATTACGAAAATTGTCGGTATGCAACAGAACCAAAGCCAAGCTATGCGAAATGGATCTTGATGATGAACGATGCAAGTCGGGTCCAATAAAACCCCTAAATATCTCCAAAACTATCTTCACCCCTTTTTTGGATACTCTGGTAGGCATAACACTCTGTAATTTTATAATGTCCCAAAATGGGGACATTATAGTCCTCCCTGCCGAAATATTGCTTGTCCTCAAGAAATAACTGAATCCAACTACATATGATACCTGGGTCCCATATCCACCTATGTGACACAAGGTAGACTCCCCTCAAGATGTGGCCTCTCCAAGTGCTCACCACGCATGAGACCCACATGCTCTTGATGAGTAGAATGGTTAATGGCCAAATAATATCAGTCAACTCCCTGAGAAACCACTCTACTCGAAACTCAACTCCATCAAACGTTGAACTAACAAGCAATCCAATCCCTATATACCATATAAAAATGTGAACTGTAATGCCTCATGAAATATAGTCCTGTAACATATCAATACCATGAGTCTCCTGCAAATAACACATGGTCTCAACCCGAAATGAGGCTGTACTACCAGACCTTACCAAACCCAACATGACCCCCACTAACTGAAAATGTTGTTGCCATAGTGAGGTACTACAAGACCTCAATGAATCACCAGTCAATGCCATGATCTCCCCAATTCTGAAACTTAATGGAAAATCAAAGTGACTTCCCCCTGTAAAGGTTCGCTCATCTCCACCAGTCAATGAAATGCCCAGCCCTGTAATCCCAGGGTCCCATGCTAGTCTCTGACATGGACCATCATGTTGATGCTTCTCTACTTTGATCATGATTGTCTTCTCAAAGTATCCATACTGGATCCTCCACTTCTGGATCCTCATAAAATGAAACAAACTATTGACCAAATGGACTCCCAAATCCCATGTCAAATTTGGAATTTCATCACTTCCAATCCCCACTAACTGTTGATGTGCCCTACTGGTAACTGTCGAAAGCACTCCACCCTCATCCCAATGAGAGTCTGAATATGTAGCACCCTCTGAGATATCCTCTGTCCCATGGCCTAGGATACTCTCCATCACACCCAGGGCCTCATCTTTCTACCCCTAATGATCCACCCCTATCCTTATGTATGCAATCAAGACACTCATGTCAGGTGGTCTCGGCCTACCAACTCTCCATGTCCCCTGCCACTGTCTAGCTCCCCTTGTGTTATTTTCAATGATGAAAGTATCAGGAAAGGCTATCATAAATATCTGCAACCAATTGTAGGACTGGAAAGTATCATATGCTTTGGTCAATCCAAAGGACTTAACTGTAGTGGCCATAAATTTACATCAATTAATTCTACAAACAAAACAGTAACTGCTACTTGATTTCAGAAAATTCAATAAATCCTTTTAATTTAGCACATACGCAAGTTAAATTGATCAACGAATAATAAAATTCATAATAGAATAAACAAATACGTAATTTTAAATACCTGGGTCTGATGCTAACCCTCCATTTTCCGCTTGTCTTGTTGACCTTCCTGTTGTTGCCTTGCCCGGCTTGAATCCATGGACCAACTCTGCCCAAAACCGAGTATCCACCCTGCCAACTAGGACAACGACCTAGCTCCAAGATACCATATGGATATCCTGTCCCCCGTGCCCAAAACCCCCAGCAGACCGGTGCCCCCTGTACTAACCATTCCCAACTACAGAGCTCAAACTCTCCTCTGTGCAAATCCAAGAGAACCCTCCAAAAATAAAAATTCTCATAGAATGATAATCCCCTCCCCCAAAATAATGCCTTCCACTGTAAGGATCTCCCCATCATATTGCCCCTTCACCGACTTCCCCCTCCTTCATTACTTTCCTTATCCATTTATTAATTATCTTATCCTTTCGTAGTTAATGCCCCTTATCCCATTATTAATGTTCCTTATCCGTTTATTAATGCCCCTTATCCCCTCCACATACGTAATCTTTAATGTAACAATATAATTTATTAACCCCCTTTAATTATTTACTTAATTAATTAATGAGTCAATTAATAATTAATTAATCCTTGACAGTCATGAACAAGTAATTAATAATAATTAATTAGTTAATGTTATTTAAGAAATAATTATTGTTTATCTAACTTTTAGGATAGTTAGATTATTAAATTAATTATAATTAATAATCCTATACATCTATTTAAGCAGGGTCTTTACATTAACCAAAAGCTCATCCATCGGCACCCGTGGTAAATAATCGCTTGTACTCATCATTGAACACCAACCATCAGGTACAACAGTAGGTATCTCCACCATCTATGGGCCAATCATTATCCATCCATCATCACTCACATAATTGTTGCTACAGTGAAGGTGATCTCCCAGATATGTATATTGTTGCAAGGGAGAGGAACCTCCATGCTCTACTAGGTGCATCTCCTCCCTGTAATCTAGTGTGTCCCCCTGAATCCCATTGTACACCTTTGTATGTCTTTGTGAACTACCACTCATCATTGTGTGCCCCTGCATACTCATGTGATATCTTGTATACACCTGCAACATCATGGATCATGGGTGTACTATGGGTTCATCCTCTACATCAAGGTCAACCAATCCTGGAACACAAATGGAAGTGTCCTCATAATTTTCCAAGGCTCTGGAATCCCCATGTGTACATGTGTGCCCAATTGTCTCAACACCCCTCGTGAAGGGTGGTCCCTGTGACCTATGGACATCCTCATGTATCTCTAGATCATATCTCTCCATACTCATCAATGATCCTAGGTACTCCTCATGCTCCTCCCTCAACTGGTGCTCCACTGCCAAACCACCAACATCCTCTCGCAATGTGGTTGAGGGATATATCTGACTCTCTGTTGAAATAGATGTAGTGTATCTCTATCTAATTTCCTCAAGGAGCTCCTTTGATCTGGACTCTGATTTATGAAGGGTTGTCTGTGTGCCTTCCAATAATCTCTATGTGCTCACCAAATCATGATTGAGTCGGTCCACATCAACCTCTTTCTCCCTCAGTTCCCTGTGATACATCTCTCCAACCTCTAATAGGTAATCCCTATCCCTCGACAATTGTTGGTAGTTAGCCCTCATTAAAATCACTCTCTCCTTGAGTGTATGGAAGTCATCAATGACAAGTCCCCCATCTAAACTAGCATGTGCCATCGAGGCCCTCCAACAATAACATACCACCCATGCATGTGTATCATCAATGCATCTAGTGATTTCCATGATCATGTCCTCGCTGATTCTCAATTGTCCTGCCAAGTGTCATGACTCCTTGTCACAATCCTGTTGAGGTGCTACCTCATGCCTCTCACTGCTAGTGTCAACAATGGAATCCCCAACAACACACTCCTCAAAATATAAGGCAATGAACTGCCCACTATCCCCTGTGCTACTGAGTCCTCATGTATGCCACCGCATGCCATCACCAACTGTGACCCCCATATGAATCGTATCGTATCATGTATGGGCAGTTGTATCCTCATGTGCACTCACCCTGTTGAGTCGCCAAAGTGTCATCTTTTTACCAACATTTTCACTTCACTTTCACTTCACTTTTAACCATATTTCGCTTTCCCACACCCTTACATAAACCATTTTTCATGATTACATGGGTTTTAGACATATTATTTTCCAAT
>ML784144.1:158808-170934 GCA_009831015.1 Picea engelmannii | reverse complement strand
GTTAGGATTTGATTGAATTTTCTTAGATTAGAGTTAGATGCCTACTCCTGCATATATTTTGCTGGCATCATCACAAGCTTACGAGCATCCCTGGTTGATATTAAATCGTTGAGAATTTATGTGACATATTTTTCACTCAACACACCCTACTAATATAATCTGCACCTAGATCCCATACAGATGTTTCCAAAAACTTGCTATGGTCATCCCGTCCAATCAGGAGTGCATCCGCATCACTGTAGATCAATCATGGGAGTAAGTGTTCCAACAAGTTGTCAATCTCCACAACCTGGTCCCTCGGTGGAATCTCCAAGAGAGGTGACTCAATCTCCTCATAATGACAGGTATGTGTAAGGTCAATTAACTCCAAGACATACCTCTCCTCCTAGGTCTGCAAATCCATATGTCCCTTGTGTACAATCCCCACACAAGGCTCCTCTACCATATCAGGAATGCCACCGATATCCTCATGTGTCGTGGCTAGCATAAGTAACTGAGAAGATGAAAAATGTGGCTCACTCATCATAGGAAGCTCATCATTATCCATACATGACTTCCTGGAAGCCATATATACACCCATCGGTATGTCATCCAACCTCCTAATCTCATCATTTCTAAGTTCCAACACATATGAATCCTCACAAGTGTCTCCACTATGCTGAAGTGTTGAATCCTCAACATTACTTGATGGGAAAGATGAAGGATATGTGTTATCATCATGTCCATCTAATTGTCCCTCATATGTGCAAGAGCCAATAGCCTTATCGGACTTCTCTAAATAGGAATCTATGGTTGCATTCACATGCATCTCCTCATCCTCATTGTCATAGTGCACCTCAACAATGTGCACCTTCCCTTTACCCCTGCATCTGTGATTTGGATTCCAAGGCACTTTGCAACTATAGCAACACTTCCTGCATCGAATGGGTGTAGGCTCTATCCGTGCTCATGTCAATCCACTTGTTGGTAATGATGTATCTACATCCTTATCTGATTTCCCCCTTAGGCTGGCAGGAAAACCAGCTATGGTACCACTGAAATATCCTTGATCCAGTTGATCTGGATATCTACCACTGAACTACGGTTTTGGTGACTGAATCTAATACTCTGGGGATTTCTGAATGTGTTTGATTTATTGTGTGAGCATGCTTGGTGATTTTCGCATGTGTGTTCCAGTTATTATGTGTTTTAGCAGTATAAGACAATGCATGTGAAATAAGGACAACACATCTCACTAATATATATATATATATATATATATATATATATATAATGTTGAAAAAGTAGGAATACAATAATAACTAGAAATAGATATGATAATCGTCAGTTAGATCTCATGGATCGGCACTGGAATACAAAATAACTGATAAGAAATATTCGTGATCAGAAGAATGGGTGTTGGTATGCGCATGCACGGATAGATCGACAAAAATCAGTCTGGCAACTCACGATAACTTCCATAGAATCCAGAAAACTTTCCCTGATGGATATACCCATCGGAATGAGCTGGAAACTATCTCAGAAGATGCGTCATGGCCTCTAGACTGATCCTGATGACTTTTGAACTGAAGATTCGACCTTTGGAGCTCTGGATCTCACCCCTTGGGGGTTTAAGCACCTCCTAGGCTTAATGAGTGCACTCTAGTGATTCCATCGGAGAAATATGATGATGTATAGCTCAAAACGATTGTCCTGGTATCCTTTGTAATGGGTCGGAAGGGATTCCTCATATCTTCCTCAGAATGTCCCCTAGAACCCAAAATGCGCTTCCTCTGGAGTTATGCCCTAAATGATTGTTTTCCACTTTCCGAAAGATTCCACATTTGGAAAATAACAACAGATGGCTCAATAGGTGTGTCCTAGCTAGCTCTCTAATGTGTCGAAAGGAATCGGCCAAATATGAAATGTCACAAGCGGCCGCACAAACCCTCTCTCAAACACTTGTGCCCCCACTAGATGAGTTGTGCAATCACTAAAATGGACACTGCAATGCACAGTGAAATACCTGGATGGTATCTTTGATAGGATAGGGTGTATCTCTCAACACCAAAACCGATCAATGGTGGTGGTTTCCTCCAGAAAACCACAAAACAACAAGGGGGTCGATTTCCTCCTCCTCTGCAAATTTCTCAACATCAAATCATAACATAATGAGGAATTAGGTCCTTTAGCCTTCCTTTATAGCTTCCCAAAACCCTAATTCATTGTTGACCTTTTCCCTCCAAGTGACTTTTACTTTATTTTGTTATTCCTTGATTAAATCACTTAATTAATTAATTAATTAACCATTTTACCTCTAAAAAGTGATTTATCCATCCTTATGGATTCTCCGGCCACTGAAAGTCACTTCTCATCATCTTATCCTATAATGCTCTTCTTCCCAATTCCGATGATTTATTACACTAAGAGGTTTCTCCAAGTAATATGTCCATTATGACCTTCTTAGTGAATTTAATTAAGATATGACCCATAATAACTCAAAATTACAGAAATCATCAAAATGCAACGAAACCAAAGCCAATTTGTGCGGAATGGATCATGATGATGAACGATGCAAGTCGGGTCCAATAAAACCCCTCAGTATCTCCTTAACTCTCTGTCACCCCTGTCTAGCTAATTTGGTAGGCATAACACTTTGTAATGTTATAATGTCCCAGAATGGGAACATTACATTTTCTAATTTCCTCTTGATTGTTGACTTCTTTCTGTTTTGAATTCTTCTGGGTCTCTTCAAGTTTGATTCTGATTTCGGCTTATCTAGCAATTGTTACTTATATAATATCTTCCATAGGAATTGTTACCAAGGATTGTCAACGTACTTCATCTTTTCAAATACATTACTTGACTAGTAATCATCGTAACAGTAATCCTTATCTTGTTATTCTTCCATAGGTGTTGTTTCATTGACCATCTTATCTTCTAAGAAATAGATATACAGGAACTATGTAAACATGGTATGTACAAGGACTATGTTACAGAAGAATATTTTTACCTTGACTAGAAGAATAAATTTGGTTTATCTTGTTTGACTTTCTTTGAGTGTTCCTTTTCTTCGACAATTGTTTCTTCGTGTGTTTCCTTCCTTTTCTTTAACTCAAGAAAGTGATTCTTGTAGTGACCGTATTTTCGACAGTTGAAGCATTGTATTTTTTACATATCCTTCTCTTGATTTGGTTTTTTCCTTGAGTCAAACTTCTTCTTGTTCTTGAATTTCTCAAACTTTGTTGTGTAGTCTTTGTTATCACACAGTTTGTACTTGGAAGTTAAGGAAAGGTAAAAGAAGGCAAACTGACGTAACTGGAGACTACCCTATCATTGTCACCTTAATAGGGTATCTCTTTCTATTTAGGGTGGTAGGCCCAGGGGAGACATCCCTGGTGACCTGGGGTTTTGAGAAGGCAAAGGGTAAAAGGTCAAGGTAAAAGTTTCCCTCTCACAAGTCACCACTGATCAGAAAGTCTGTGTAAACAACCAATAAAAGGTAATAATAACTAGAAATGTACCTGCCCAAAACAAAGCAACAAGAAACTATATTTGCAAGGTCACTTGTTGGTTAGTACTTCATATAATTGACTTTCTCAAATAAATCAACTGACTAATATTATTGATGAAGCAATCAATTATGTATAATAGCAATAATCACAATATGTTACTTCACAATAAATTCTTTTAAAGAAGCTTCACAATGAGCAAGAACGATTCATCATCAATGTCACAATATCAACATTCATTAGAAGCAAATATTTCTATGCTTTAGCCAATCTTTCAATTTCTTTAAAGAAGTATAAAGTGTTGCAAAGTATAATTATAAATCAAATGGATAATGGCAGCAATAGGGTTATTAGGTTAGGGTTAGAAGGTATTAGCAATTTTTCAAAGGTATTGGATGTTTGAAGTTTTGTGATCAAGGAACTCAAGCATAAAGGTCTTAGACTAGTGCATTCATAGGGAAAATGGAGTCAATAAATAGCAGCAAGATTTGAAGGAACAAATGATAATACTAGGGCTAAAGACAAGAGAATTTGATGGTGAAGTGTTGGTAAGCCAATGCTTCAACCATCAAACCCTAGGGGAAAACAACTCACTAAGGTGTAGTAACCCTAGGCCTTAGTGTGTTTTCCTCCTTCTTTAGCTCAATGAAAAGATAAAATAGGCTTGGATGGAGAACAAGAGATAGGGTGTTGCAATGGCAAGGCCCTAGAAATGTCTCCAACACAAAAAGGCTCCTTAGCATAACCTAGTAGGGAATTAAAATAAGGACACCAACATGTGCTTATTTCCGAGGGTTTATTCCAGCAATTTCATTAACAAAATGCAAGTAAAATACTATAACCATTCAATTAATGGAAGGATTGCATAAATTGACTTACATTTACCATTCATTCATCAAGCCAAACCCTAGTTGTAAACCTTCCACCAAGAAAATGCCAAAAAATAGCCAAAATAAGCCTCCTTCAACAAGTGCGCACTAGAATTTCAGCCAAAACCCTAAAGGAGGGCACAAATTTCAGACCTCACACAAGTGTGAGTGAAATATCATGAATAAAAGAGAGTTTTATCTCTCTTACTTATACCATACCAATGACCTTAATTTCATTTTAGGTCACAAAAGGCCGACAAGGCCAAAAATACATAACAATATTGTTTTTACATTAAATTTCATAATCAAACCCTAAATCAAGCAAAAATGAGGACATCATGCCCTTTTAGGGTGATGCTAGCCCCTTATAGGGAAACGTTGGCCTCCTGGAGAAAAACCTTAGGCTGCCTTGGTCCTCTGGAACATGCCACATGTGCCACAACTGCCTCCCAAAAACCTCCACAAGTGATGGGTGACGTCATGAATGTCTTGGTTAATGTCATGGGCCTTCCAAGGCCAACGTCTTGGTGGAAAGGTCACAAACCCCCTAATTATAGGTATGTTGGGTTGCCTCTAGTAGAACATCCTCCTCTTCTCCGGTGCAAAACCTTTAATCTGTCTCTATCTCATGTTGGGATCTTAGCATCCATCTGATGGGCCTTCAGCCCCATGGAGGTCCAAACTAATCATCTCCTCGTGTGTACCTGTCCATAATGGTACCTGTCCATCGGGTATGATCCTGCACATCAACAGATACACCCTCCCTGGGCTCATAAGTCACAAGGATCATAGCAATTTCAATCACGTCTAATCATCAATTTTATTAAACATGTGCATAAAACCCCTTTTACTCGAACAAGTGCTCAAAGACATTATACTAATATGCAAGCCAATTTTGGAAGAAGTGACAAGGAATCCTATTGGGCTAATGCTCACTATATGTGGGGTGTTTCTGGGAGATATCAAATCCAAGCCATGTGAGTGGATGAAGTGGATAAGGGATGTCTGGACAAGGGGTGCAGTGATAGCAGGGAAATGCATGGCTTACCTGTGGGTGCCTCTGTAGAGGATGAGTTGCACCTGTCATAGATGCAAATGTTTCCAATCCCATTCATCCCTTTTATATTTATTCTTATTTCTTTTTCTTTCAAGAAGCTAGTCAGGGGACACTGCCCTAGCGTGGTGACTAATGGTGACAATGTTACCCACAAGCATTTCACAGAAATGAGAAGGTTGGCTCATGATGAGACCCCCTTTCTCTTGGTTATGCCACCAAGAGCCACTACCCTGGCGTGGTGACCATCTGTTGGTAGTGTCATACCACTACAGTCCCATGGACCTAATAGGTTGGCTCGTGATGAGACCCCCTATCCTCTAACTAGGTCTTATTTTATTATTTTTATATGGGTCCCTCTATTTCTTGTTGAGAAGCCTTTTACTTCTTTCTCAGAGATCCCTAGGTGAAGCATCTCAAGGTTTCACTCTTTGGCTTCTATCTTTTTCTAGCTGCTTTTACCCTCTGGGCTTTTAGCCCCTTCTTCCCACAAGGTAAGGTGCAACCCTTAAATATTTGGCCAACCCAATGCCCAAACCAATGTAATGGGATGGATGAGCGGGAGAAAGATGGAAAATGGTAATTATGGTGGTATTAGACGATGGCTTCTCATGAATCTCCCCAGTGGAAACTCAAAACCTATGGGCACAAGCTTACTAGGGTATCCTATCATTCCCCCCAGATATGGTCAAGTGGATAGGTATAAGATCCAAGCACCCATTAGAAACAAAAGAAATCAAATGCACATATTCAAAGGTTTTGAGAATCAGAGTGACACATACCATGATACTCAAACTCATTACCTCATGGAGCAAGACCCACTTCTGCTACAGGACCAGGTCAAGGTGATGGGTGTTGTTGTTGCTGACAAAGTGGAGGCATTGAAGGAAAAAAATATGGACCCTCCAGGGTCATGCTCAAGTCGATCTGGCTCTCGGTACTCCATGTCTAAGACCTATGGGCCTCGAGACATAATCTCCTTAGTTATCCCTAAAGTGGGGGATAACATGCTTGATCATCATCTTTCCTTTAGAATTTATCTTTTGCGCTAATCCTTGATTCTTCTTGTGCACAACAAGTCTAAAGTTATCCAAATGTGGGATACTCCTTTCTTGTGTTCATGCTTGTGGAAAATGCATCCCATTTCTTGGGAAGGCCATTAAGTACTATATTTACCAGTTCCTTCTCTGAAATGATTTATTCAATAGATTGTAGTTGATCTCTTAACTGAGAGATTCTCACAAGGTATGATGTTATGTTGTCGTCATCATTCATTTTCATGTCACGGATATCATTCTTCAAACTCTTTACTTTTCCAATGTTTCTGACTGAGAAAAATTTAGTTAGAGCATTGTACATCTTCTTAGATGAGTCAAGATGAGAGATGTAGGGTATAAAGTGGTCTTTTACAGAATCCACTATGATACTCATAGCATTGATGTCATTGTCCTTGAACTTCTCCATAACTGCAATCTTCTTAGGTTCCTTCTCTTTTCTCACTTTAAACTATGGTTCCATGATCTTTCCTTTCCTGATATCCAACACTTTATTTTTGGAAAGGATGAGGTCAATATTTGTCTTCCATGCTCTAAAGTTAGAAGCCCCTTCTAACTTGTTTTCTAACTTCATAGAGTAATTCGTGACTGCTTTGACTTGGTCAACCTTTGAATTTGACCAAAAACTCAAACTTGACGTCTTGGCTTGTTGAGAGTACCAGGAGGTGCACTTGGCTAGGGTGTACAAGGCTATCCAGGAATTAGGTCAAGTTATTCACTTAACGTGCCTTAACAAGAGGGTTAGGGTTTTGTTGTTGCAGCAAAACTTTGACTGCAACTACAACTATAATTGAGAAAATCCTCCCAATCTATCTTCCAGCGGTTAGACTGTCCGAAGATAGTGTGGGCCCATAACCTATTAGAAAAGTAGGTGTGCTCATTTAACCATAGACAATATATCAATATTGTCACCCAACCATAAGCCGAAGCCACCCCCGAGCACCTTAACCTTGATAGAGAATAATTCTGGAAGAAAACCCTAGGCCTAATATCCAATCAATACAGCGTACCTCTCTCTAGAGCTAGCACACAAGGAAGAAATTCCAAACCATAACCAAGAGAAATTCCAAGCTTAAAAAATGAAAACACGAGTTGCAATAGTTGCAGTTGCAGCTACTCTGCAGAATTGCGCACTTATTAGACTTATGCATTGTGCACTATATTTATGCAATTGTGACCTGTGTGTGTACAAATGAGCTCTGGCATATTGTATTTATATTTCTCTTTCTTAGCTGTCAGGGCCAACTTCTCTTTCTGGAGGCTAAAGATTCAATATTAAATTATTTTCTTCAGTCAACTTGTCTTCTAGGGTTATATCCAATGCTTTAGGGTTTCTTCTTGCTTCCCAAAATATTCTATTCTTGTCAGGGTTACACGTGGAGGTTAATACCTCCCGCATCTACCATAATATCAACATAAGGCCCAATAAATTGATGAGTTACAACCCACAATAATTCAAATTACCATTGCTTAAGTTGACACAGATGTTGAGAGATCGAGATATACTATCTTAGAAATTACATTGACATTTTCCACCAAGGTATTTACAACCTCTTATCATTCGAATGATTTCATAGATTCATGTATGATGAAATAAGAGGAGAGTCCTAATCCATGATAAAAATCATAGTAATTATTAATGTAACAAAAATGAGTGACTCAAAATCAGCAATTCAGAAGGATGGAAATATGTTTTTTAAGAAAAAATCAAGTTTGAAATCCTCATTAATTGGAAGGACTGGGATTGAGTCTTTATTCAACCAGTGAATTGGGAAATAAAATTGTCGATTCCCAATAAAATTTTGAAAGAGATCTCAACAGAAAGATTTATAGAATGTTGTTGTCCACAACATCAAAACATGTTTCCAGGCAGTCTGAAAATATATATCTCCTACATATAGGAAGAAACTTGAATAAATCAAGCTACAAGATTAAATGAAAACTCATCCTTAAAATATTGACTCAATAGAGCATAATATGAGCCAAAATCCAAAAATTAAGACTAAGGGCGCTAAAAGGAAACAACTCAAAAATAAAAATCAATTGAGCTCATTATGCTAAGTCTATATTGAAAATCATGTTGGTTGAAAGTAACCAAAGAAACACTCATTGGGTTATCATCCACCCACATAACTCCAAAAATAATCATCCAAAGGAATTAAATGGAATTCAACTAGGTTTAATTTCAGATGGATAAAAATTTAACACAACAACTTCCATTTAATGTGCATGGGATAACAAGATCAAAACTCAAAACAAAGTCAATAAAGTTAAATTCCAATTAGAACCATGTTAATATGAATATTGAACAACTATGAGTGCTCATTTACACCACAAAAGGAACTGCAGAGCATTCATTATTTAAAATATTATGCTTGTAAGATGACAAAATGCCTGTAAAAATATTTGACATGGTGAACATGAATAGAATCAATGATATGAAAATTACTTCAACACAGAAAGTTTTGATAATGAGACAAAACAATTTTTTCCCATATCAAAATAAGTTTTTACCCAAAAATCCATTCAAGGGACAAAATTAGCATGCAAGTCTTCCATTTCTTTCCATCTCTGCTGAGAAATCCATTTATTTTTCATCCAACAATAATACAAAAGAAAAGGCAAAAAGAAAACTAGTTAAAAACTAGAAACGAAAATTGGACTATGCACAGAAAATACACTAGCATATTCTATCCTAATCTTATCATACACTACACTGGTCGAAGATGAAATATGTGAATTCACAATGCCAATGTGGCCATCCATGTAATTCCAAGCCTGCAAACACATGTTCATCACAAAAGTTTGTAACAGAACTTGAGTAAAAATAGACTAAAAGTAGGAAAAAATAAAACATGAAAAACTTTGTCTACCACATTAAAGATGTCCTAGTGATAATTCATGGGAAAATTAACTGAGTGGGATCCCTCCAACATCCCTCCAACCATGATTCAATTTTGTCATAAAATATCGTATGAGTATCATAGAATTGATGGAGGAATTTTACGGCAAAGTAGCATATCAAATGAGAACCATGTATAGAATCTACATGAGGTGTACCTGTTGAGAGAATATTTGTGCTAATATACTTGTTAATTTCTGAAGACAAGCCAAAATACTGAGGGCCTGACATAATTTTCAGTGTAGATCGAAGTGACTCATTATCTTGGAAAGCCTCTCTAGGCTCATACTTCAAGTAAACATCAACTTGTGATAAATTAGTGGGATCAAATGATATACATGGACTAGCACCCACCATGGTATAATGAATATATTTAAGACAATGGTGGAATCCACTAACATCAACAATATCAACTAAAGGGATACTTGAACAAGAAGACTCTCTATTAATCAAAAATGAAGATGAAACAGAAGAAGAGATGGTCTAATATATGTCTGCTACACCATTTCCTTCATCCCACAAAAAAGGTTGATAAGGCATAAAACTACTAAGTCCATGGGAAGAGGCCTTATCCTCTCTATCTTATATATGTACATTACCACCATCAAAGTACTTCAAAAGCGGTCGGCCCTGTTATCCCCGATATATAGGGATAACTAGGAGATCATGTCTCGAGGCCCACAGGTCCTAGACATGAAGTACCGAGAGAAAGATTGACCTGAGCATGGCCCTGGAGGGCCCATCCTTCTTCTTCTTCGCCAGATTTGTCCTGTCAGCAGCAGCGGTTTCCATCACCACCGGCTTGGACTTGCATCGGAGCGGACTCTTGCTCCATGAGGTAATTGGTCCAAGGTATCATGGTATGTGTCATGTTTGATCGTTATAACCTTCTTATATATGCATTAGGTTCCTTTCATTTCTGATGACTGCTTGGATCTTACACTAATCCACTTGACCATTGTTGGGGTGATTGATGGGGTGACTTAGCAAGCTTGTATTCATGGGTTTTGGTTAGCCACCAAGGGGGATTTTTCGAGCCATCGTTCTGCTCCCACCATTCTATCAGTTTTTCATCCTATCTCCCGCACATCTATCCCATTCCCCTAGTCCGGCCATTAGGATGAACTTTTGAGGGTTACACTTTGTCTTGTGGGAAGAAGGGGCTAAAGGCCCAGGGGGTAAAAGTAGCTGGTAAAAGATAAAATCCATAAGAAATCAAACCTAGAGATGCTTCGCCCAGGGGATCCCCGAGAAGGCAATAAAAGGGCCTCTCGATAAGAAATTGAAGGGACCCTAAGAAAAATAATAAAACAAGATCTAACCAAGAGGATGGGAGGTCTCATCATGTCCCGGCCCATTATGTTCATAGGTATCCAGCAGTATGACATTGCCACTATCTGGTCACCACACCAGGGCAGTGACCTTTGGTTGCAAGGGAAAGGGGGTCTCATCACGAGCAAGCCTTATCATTTCTGTGAATATACTAGTGGGTAACACTGTCAGCTCTGGTCACCACGCCAAGGCAATTTCCTCTAGTCAGACCTTGAAATAAAAAAGAAAGAAAAGCAATAAAAGAAAAATAAAGGCAATAAAGGGCTTGGAAAAAAATGCATCCATGATGGGTATAGCTCGCCTCCTACAAAGGCACCCACAGAAAACACCTGCCCTTGGTCTTACTGTGGCTAGACATCCCTAGACCACATCACCTCATAAAAACATGGCTTGAATGATCTTCTGAGGAAACTTTCCATCTCTTGTGGGTATTAGCCCAATAGGTTATTATGTTGGTCTTCTTCAACTTTGTATAGTAGATCTGTGTAATATCTTTGAGCTCTTAGATGATATGCTAGCGATTTCATGCATGTATTTGATAAATTTAATGATGAAATATGATTGACATTGCTATGATCCCTAGGACTGATGATCCCATGGAGGGCGTAGTCATTTATGTGCAGGACCATACCCAGCGGACAGGTACCAGTGGACCGGTACACATGGGGATATGATTAGTTCGGACCTCCATGGGGATGAAGAGCCCATCAGATGGTTGTTGGGATGGCAGAGGCAGGACAACGTTGTGATGAGCATTTGCACGAAGAAGATAGAGGGACGTTCCACCAGGACACCATAGCATAACTCGGCCTAGGGGGGATCACCCACTGCAGATGGGACGATGGCTTTTGATGGACATGACGTCACCTGAGGCAGCTGGATGTTTTATGGAGCATGTGGCAGTGTGTTGGGATCATTTGTCACGTGTGGAAGCTTGCAGGAGCCCTAGAGGGGCCAACGTTCTGCTTTCTGGATGCTGAGCTTGCCCAAAAAGGGCCAACATCTCCCTCAGAGGGGCCTGACGTCTCCTTTTGAGCTCATTTTTGACATTTTTAGCATTTAATATGTAAAACAGTGTAATATTGTTAGTCAGCCTTGTCGGCTGTTTTAATGACCTATTTTTGTAATTAAAGGTCATAAGATTGGTATAAATAGAGGACGTTGGGCCTCATTTTAAACATAAGACAACTCACTCTCTTGTGAGAGAATCATTTTTAGTCTTTTGCCTTGGTATTTTTCTCTTGGAAGTGAGGCGCTACTCTTGTGGAGGATCATCTTTAGCATGTTTATGGTGTTTTCTATCATTTGGAAGGTTTACAACTAGGGTTTGATAAGCTCTTCATTGATTTGTAAGTGTATTTCTCATGCAAAACTTCTTGAATGAATGGTTGTAGGTTAAATCTCTTACATTTATGGTTACATT
>ML784144.1:133843-158608 GCA_009831015.1 Picea engelmannii | reverse complement strand
TAGCCTAGTCGTTGCTACACTAGTTCCCCTTTTTCTGAGTTAGTTTTGAAACATAAATTGAAGAAGGAAGACGTCCTAGGCCTAATTGAGTTTACACCTAGGGTTTTGACCTTTAGGGTTTGAAAGGCCTTGTCTTTGCAACAGTTTTTATCCCTAGATTTATGTTTTGAAGCTAGTCGTTTTTTGCCAAGGATTTTTAAGGAAAGAGGGAGGAGCATGAGGCCTTGCTTAAGAAACACCGGAATGAGCCTCCTCCCCTTAGGGTTTTGACTTTGTGGCCCTACCATTGCAGCACTAGAAAACCTAACTCTCTTGTCCTTGAATTTAGATTCTCCCGAGACCTAGCACTTGCTCCTTGACTCCATTATACCCTAAGGCACTAGTCTAATTATCCAACGTTGAGCTTTTTGTGCTAAAATAACACTCTCAAATCTCTTAAATATGAAACCCTACTAACCCTAACGTCTCACTAACCCTAATTTGATGATGGCGTCATGCCTAGTTTAAGCTCTTGGCTGGTATAAAAGTTGCAGCTAGGTCATCTAATGATAGGCATTGATGTGTAGATAATATTCATTGGCCTTTTTTGCAAAACGTCCACCTCATTGTCTACCAAACTAACCCTAGAATAAGGTTGACGTCACCCTTAGTATAGTGACGCAGCAAGTCTATCATATGTGAGCATTTGATGATATCTAAAGCATTGTGTTAATTCAAGGGTTGGTTATCTATATTAATGCTATATCATTTCCAGTGTTATTGAGAAGTAATATTACAAGTCATAATCATTTTTGCAATCATTGACTTCGTCAATAATTACTGCTATTTATGCTCATTAAATATTGATAGTCATTGATTTATGAAATACTAACCACTATTGCACATTTTAGTTTTATGGTTGTCTTGTCTCGCAAACAGGTGCTTTTTCTGTGGAATACCTTATTTTTTACTATCTTCTTGGCGGTAATCTGTGAAAGGGAAAACTTACCTTGATCCTTTAAACCCTTTGCCTTTCAAAACCCCAGATTGCCAAGGATGTCTCCCTTGGGATTAGCCACCCTAAATAGAAAGAGCCCCCCATCGAGGTGACAGTGGGTGGGGAAGCTCCTGTTACGCCAGTTTGACCTTTACTTTTAAGCTACCTGACCTAGACTACAAACTGAGCGATAACAGGCCCTATAGATTTTATTTGAATAGGATAATAAATAGAATAATTAAGAGAATGAAAAGCCTCTCTTGAACAAGAAACATTTCCAAATGGTTCTTCTTTGAATGGTATTTCCTCTTCCTTAAGCACATTGGTGATTGATTGTGAATCGGTAGGCTCCACACTAGGAATGGTTTCACAATCAACACCTTCTTCCTAAACATTGTTTTCCTCTTCCAAGAAAAAAGTGGATTGTTGTGCTAAAAGTGTTATTTCTTGTACATTTATTTCTTCTCCTTGAGTGAAATTATCAACGTTGTTGTTTTTCTCCTACAAAATATGAGAATATGAAGTATCTTTCAAAACCTACTCATGGTTAGAAGAGAGGAGTAAATTGCAAGAATTTTTAGAACATGGAGGTTCAATAAATAATCCAACAACTATAAGAAAACCTTCTTTATCCATCTTACTTAAGCTAAGAGGGATTATACTGTTGAAATATTGTAACTTCGAAGAATATTCTACCTGAGCGAGATTTGAATAATATTAATATATTATATTTAATTAGGCCCTATTGTTCCTTAGTAAAATTCGTCCCTTAATTGTAAATTAAGAGGGTAAAGTGACAAGTCAGCCCAGACCTAATTATAGTTTGGCCAAACCACTATTTATAAGAGAGGCCAGTGCCTCATTTGGACACACACACCAACCAGCTCTGCAATGTGCAAGTCTTGGAGGAGAAGTTGTTGCAACTAGGGGTGATGTCAAGGAGGGTTTATGGTCTATATCTTGGTATTTCTTGGTTAAGTGGTGCGCTAATCTTCCTATTGAAGGAGTAGAGGAGGATCTTTTGTTCGTTCTTTGGTCTATCTATATTGAGGAAGTTTTGTTGGGTTTTGTCCCCCATGAGGGTTTCTTAGGATAATATGTGTGTCTATCATTTATGTGATTGTCTCTCTTTCAATGATATTATTTATGCAACTACTATATTAAATGATTGTAATAACAAAGAAGAACCATAATTGCTAGTTGTATAAGTAAAAACTTCAACATGGTATCAGAGAAGGCATGAAAGAGACCAACTCACAATCTAGTTTTCAGTATTGCAGCTACTGCAGAATTAGGGTTTCTACATAAACCCTAAGTGTGAAGTTTTCCTTGTTTAAGGAGGACGTTGGAGAAAGTAACCACACCTAGGAACTCGCCCTAGGAGGGTGCATCTAGTCCCTCGATTAGAATTCCAAATTTGAAGTTTGAAAATTTATGGTTTCCTCATAAAACCCTAAGTTGCAGTACCAGTTGCAGCATCAGTTGCAGTACCAGTTGCAGCATCAGTTGCAGTTGTAGTATCAGTTGTAGTTGCAGTGTCAATTCCTTCATGCCAATTGCAACACCTGTTGTAGTGAAATTTTTTGCGAAGTGTTGGGACTGATTTTTATTGTCCTAGTGCACCTTACCCTAGAAAATATCCAGCTGACTTTAAGTTACAAGTTGAAGCACCTTTGAAGTTTTAAAGGTTCGTTATTTCTTGGCGTTGCTTCCGGATGGTGCCACTACCTGTCGATGTTGTCAGAGGTATGTACTTGCAGGAGAAAGGATATTTTGTATAAGCAACAACCATAGATCCAGAAGGATCTCAGATCCAGCACATTTAGAGGAACTATGCACCCCATGTTTGATTACTTTTATATGCCTCTACTTGTTATGGAATTATTGTAATATTATGAATATCCAGGTTTCATTTTGATCTATTGAAGTTATCATACTAACCATTGGTCAAAATTAAAGTCAAAGTATTAGATTGATTAAATTTGAGATTATAGAGTTTATTCCCTAACTCAAATTTATGTCAAGATATCATATTATCTTAGTACAGAGAACAGGTTGAAGAGAATACTTGTCATCTTGAGAGAAGGAGACTCAGAAGAAAAGCAACAACACTTATTCTTGAGGAAAAGACTCCACGTTCTAGGTTTGATTGATTAAATTGATAAGATTCAAAATTGCACATATCAAGCTTGATAATTGCCACATTACAAGTAAACACTATAGTTGTGATAGAAAATATTTGAAAAGTTTTATTATTGAATACTTGGTAGCATGTGAGCACTATTGAGATAAATGCTTATGGTAATCATTTACTAGATATAACTAACATCTCCTCTAGGAGAAACTTCTTGTTTTGTTTCCAGGTTACCATGGAGGAATGATTGATCACAACACTAGAAGAGTGTTTGTCTCATTCCTTATTATTGTATTTCTTACTTTTTACCCTTGTTTCAAGCAAGTCACAAGTGATAGCTTTGAAGGAGCTACTGTGACGATCATTCTCACTGTTGATTTTATTATTATTATAAAGAGTATTATTCGTGTCTATTGTTTCTCCCTTGTTGTTCGTTTTTCGGGCAGTTCATAGGTGATAACCCTGAGGGAGATATAGTGACAGTTGCAAGAGGCAACATATTAGATGAGACATGGAGAAGACTATCCAAGTTGTATACATGACCGTATACATCCATGTACCAAATAAGATGAAGAAAAAACTACTTTTTGAGATACAGAGTATCTCATATGGAGATTGATTGTAAGGAGCAGATGGCTCCAAAGATGACCGAAAATTAGAATAGAACTCACACTAGACTTGGTCAATGGATAATGAAGCCACCTTGACAGGAAGTATAATTTGTTTGAAGTTTGACTCATCTTTTCGTATTAATACTTGGTATTCAACACCAAGTATATCCTCCAGAGACTTTGAAATTTTTGTAGACTCGGAAGAAATCAAAGCTCAGAGGGAGCAGAAAAAAATTAGTAGAGCCAAAAGGGCCTACCCAGAACCATTGTAGTAACCAGGAAGAGACCAATATGGTCCTGTGACACTTTGCAGGATGAAAACAAAAAAACATATATCATTGATGAACCATATCATGAGAAGTAGATGGCTCCATCAGTGGTGAGGTAGACGGCCACACCAAGTACCAGCTCAAAAGGAGATAGATTTTAGGGGGATTCAACCCTCACGATTCAGTAAGGAGGATTAGAATCTCCAGGACCATTCATAGAGATGCATAAGCTCAATTTGTGTCCAGAGAATTATCCTAGCAAGAGGGAGAAGACTATGACGAGACACTTGCTCCAGTAATCAGAAAAGTATATATATAGCTAACATGATTCATTAAAATAAGCTGGCACAGTATGATATTCAGAGGGAGAAGGTATGACAATCACTGTATTTGAGATTGAGTTATCTCCAGTGCCAGTTGGTGCAATACATGAGTTGGGACATGGAGACATGACTACAGTAGATAGAGTTACCTCCATGAAAAAATAAGATCTACTTTCAATTTAAGTTATTGAGCCACTCTCAGTTTCAGATGAAGTTGTTGTTGTGATAGAGTAGAAGACCTACTCTTAGAATGCAACAGTTAGAGTGGGAATGGAGTAGTCACTCCCAGCTTTAGAAATCGCAATTGTGGGTGCAAAGTTTTGATTCCAGAAGAAATAGTTGCAGAAAAAGTAGAGGACATACTCTTAGGAAGTGAGACAGATAGTGATTTGCAGAAAACACATAGAACCAACACATGATTATGTTGATTGAGTTGCAATTGAGAAAGTGTACCAGGTTGGTACAATGTGATGTAAAAATTTGGTTTCGAAGTACAAAACAAGAAGACTCATGTCTGCAAGTTGAAGCAAGCTCCAAGAGCTTGGTATGGTAGGATTGATAGTTTTCTGATGAGCTTGGGCTTTACCAAGAGCAAAGTTGATCCCAAACTTTACTTCAATATTAAGAATGATGGACAAGTTATATTTCTGCTATATGTAAATGACTTATTCTTGACATATGAATAAAATCTCATCATAGAGTGTAAGAAGAATCTTTCTGCAAAATTTGAAATGAAGGACCTAGGCCTGATGCATTATTTCTTAGGTCTTGAAGTATGGAAGAGCCCAGAAGAGATTTTCCTTAGTCAAGGAAATTATGTTGTGGAAATTTTGAAGAGATTTGAAATGATGGATTGTAGATCCATGTCCACTCCTATGAAGAAGAATCTAAATTTATTGGTTGACACTTTGTCAGAAATAGTTGATGTTACTGTATACAAACATGTGATTGGTTCATTGATGTATTTGACAAATACCAGACCATATATATGCTTTGATGTGAACACCTTGAGTCAGTATTTGGTGGAGCCTAGACGTGTTCACCTTGTAGCTACAAATCATGTGATGAGATACCTTAAGGGTACGTTGGACTATGGCCTTTGTTATACTGGAGACTGTGACTTCAGATTGTATGGCTATACTGATTCAGATTAGGCTGGAAATGCATCAGAAAGAAAAAACACTTCAAGATATTATTTCAGTTTGGGGTCAGCCATGACTTCATGGCAAAGCAGGAAGTAGTCTACTATTGTTCCCAACACGGTAGAAGTGGAATACATTACAGCATGTTCCGCCAGTTGTGAAGCCATATGGCTTCAAAAGTTGTTGACAGGTTCGTTCGATCTGGCTATGGAAGCTACCATGATTCTCTGTGATAACCAGAGTTGCATAAAGATGACAGAGAACCCAGTGTTCCATGATAAGACGAAGAACATAGAGATATAATATCACTACATTCATGACATGGTGCAGAAGGGATCTATAAAGCTCCAATATGTTGGCACGAATGAGCAAGTTGCAGATGTGTTGACTAAGCCTCTGTCTCATGTGAAGTTTGAGTACTTCTGAGACAAGCTTGGTGTAGTTCTAAAGGACCTCCCTTGAAAGGGGGAGTGATGTTGATGATACTATGGTATCCTGACCAACAGCGGTTAGCTCAGTTAGGATTTTATATCCTAGGGGACTAATCATCCCTGGACAAATGTCAAAGGTCCAGTAAGGATGGTCTGGCAGAGTACTTGTGCATGTATATGCCAGTTGTGTTCAATAGTGGTAGCTCACTTAGGATTTTATATCCTAGGGAATATTATGATTCTTGGGCAGATCCCGAAGTTCCGGTAAGGATGGTCTTTTAGAGTACCACGTGGTAGATTTTTAGGATTTTATATCCTAGGGAATATTATGATTCCTGGGAAGATCTCGAAGGTCCGGTAAGGATGGTCTGTCAGAGCACCACAGATTTTTTTGTTGATGCACCTGCCTCATTATGTTGCCACATATAGATGTTGATGTTCCAGCTTTGTGTTTTTGATGTTTTTTTCCATCTTCATGATGTTGATGATGTTGATGTTCCAGCTTCATGTTGTTGATGATGTTGTTGTTCCATCTTCATTATATTGATGATGTTGATGTTCCATCTTCATGTTGTTGATGATGTTGATGTTCTAGCTACATGTTGTTGATGATGGTGATGTTCTAGCTACATGTTGTTGATGATCGTGATGTTATTCCAGCTTCATGTTGTTGATGTTGATGTTTCAGCTTCATGTTGTTGATGATGATTATGTTACTCCAGCTCCATGTTGCAAATGATGATGATGTTTAGTTTCTACTGATGTTGACGATGAGAAAAACTTTCGATGACCTATAGATATGAACGAGAGTGTTCCCGATGTTAATGACGATGTCCCCTCCTCTTGATGTTGTATTGAGTCCAGTCAATTGTTATTGATGTTGTTAGTGGAATACCCTTCATGTTAAGGGGGAGTGTTGAACTATTGTAACTTCGAAGAATATTCTACCTGAGAGAGAGTTGAATAATATTATTATATTATATTTAATTAGGACCTAGTGTGCCTTAGTAAAAGTCGTCCCTATTGTTCCTTGACAGTTAATTGTAAATTAAGACTGTAAAGTGATAGGTCAGCCCAAACCTAATTATAGGCTGGCCAAACCACTATTTATAAGAGAGGCTAGTGCCTCATTTGGACACACACACCAACTAGCTCTACAATGTGCAAGTCTTGGAGGAGAAGTTGTTGCAACTGGGGGTGACGTCAAGGAGGGTTTTTGGTCTATCTCTTGGTATTTCCTGGTTAAATGGTGTTGGTCTTTTATCTGTCTATAATGAGGAAGTTTTGTTGGGTTTTCTCCCCCATGAGGTTTTCCAAGGATAATATGTGCGTCTCTATTGTTTCTGTGATTGTATCTCTTTTAGTGATCTTATTTATGCAGCTATTGTGCCAAATGATTGTAATAATAAAGAAGAACCATAATTCCTAGCTATATAAGTAAAAACTTGAACATGGTATCAGAGCAGGCCTAAAAGAGACCAACTCACAATCCAGTTTTCAATATTGCAGCTACTACAGAATTAAGGTTTTTACATAAACCCTAAGTGTGATGTTTTCCTTGTTTGAGGAGGACATTGGAGAAAGTAACCACACCTAGGAACTCGCCCTAGGAGGGTGCATCTAGTCCCTAGATCAAAATTTTGAAATTTGAAGTTTGAAAAATTAGGGTTTCCTCATAAAACCCTAAGTTGTAGTTGCAGTTGCAGTACCAATTGTAGTTGCAGTATCAATTGCAGTTGCAATGTCAGTTCCTTCATGCCATTTGCAACACCAGTTGCAGCTACAGTGTCAATTCCTTCATTCCAGTTGCAACACCAGTTGCAGTGCCAACTCCAGTTGCAATGAAATTTTTTATGAAGTGTTGGGACTGATCTTTATTGTCCTAGCACGCCTTACCCTAGAAAATATCTAGCTAACTTTAAGTTACAAGTTGAAGCACCTTTGAATTTTTAAAGGTTCGTTATTTCTTGTTGTTGTTGTCAAATAGTGCCACTACCTGCTGATGTTGTCAGAGGTATGTACTTACATATGCTTAAACTGTATCATTATTTGTATAAGCAACAATCATAGATCCATAAGGATCTAATATCCAGCACATTTAGAGAAAATATCCACCTCGTGTTTTATTAATTTGATATGACTCTACTTGTTATGGAATTATTGTAATCTTATGAATATCCAGGTTGCATTTTGATCTATTGAAGTTATCATACTAACCATTGGTCAAAATTAAAGTCAAAGTATTAGATTGATTAAAATTGAGATTATAGATTTTATTCCCTAATTCATATTTCTATTAAGATAGCATATTATCTTAGTAGAGAGAACAGGTTGAAGAGAATACTTGTCATCTTGAGAGAAGGAGACTCGAAAGAAAAGAAACAAAACTCATTCTTGAGGACAAGACTCCAGGTTCCAGTTTTGATTGATTAAATTGATAAGATTCAAAATTGCACATATCAAGCTTGATAACTGCCACATTACAAGTAAACGCTATAGTTGTGATAGAAAATATTTGAAAATTTTATTATTGAATACTTGGTAGCATGTGAGCACTATTGAGATAAATGCTTACGGTAATCATTTACTAGATATAACTAACATCTCCTCTAGGATAAACTTCTTGTTTTGTTTCCAGGTTACCATGGAGGAATGATTGATCACAACAATAGAAGAGTGTTTCTCTCATTCCTTATTATTGTATTTCTTACTTTTTACCCTTGTTTCAAGTAGGTCACAAGTGATAGCTCTGAAGGAGCTACAGTGACGATTGTTCTCACTATTTCTTTTATTATTATTATAAAGTGTATTATTCTTGTCTATTTTTTTTCCCTTGTTGTTCTTGTTTCGGGCAGATCACGGGTGATAACCATGAGGGATATATAGTGATAGTTGTAGGAGGCAACATATTACATGAGACATGGAGAAGACTATCCAAGTTGTATACATGATCATATACATCCATGTACCAAAGAAGATGAAGAAAAAACTACTTTTTGAGATACAGAGTATCTCATATGGAGATTGATTGTAAGGAGTTGAAGGCTCCAAAGATGATCGAACATTAGAATAGAACTCACATTAGACTTGGTCAATGGATAATGAAGCCACCATGACAGGAAGTAGAATTCGTTTGAAGTCTGACTCATCTTTTCTTATTAATACTTGGTATTCAACACCAAGTATATCTTGTAGAGACTCTGAAGTTTTTGTAGACTCAGAAGAAATCAAGGCTCAGAGGGAGCAGAAAAAAATTAGTAGAGCCAGAAGGGCCTACCCAAAACCATTGCATTAACCAAGAAGAGACCAATATGATCCCGTGACAATTTACAAAATGAAAAAAAATATATATATATATATATAGCATTGACGAACCATATCAAGAGAAGCAGATGGCTCAATCAGTGGTGAGGCAGGCGGCCCCACCAAGTACTAGCTCAAAAGGAGCTAGAGTTCAGGGGGATTCAACCCTCATGATCTAGTGAGGAGAAGCCTTCCCAGGACCATTCATAGAGACTCATAAGCCTGATTTGTGTCCAAAGAATTCTCCTAGAAAGAGGGATAAGACTATGACGAGACACTTTCTCCAGTAATTAGAAAAATATATATAGAACTAACATGATTCATTAAAATAAGCCAACATAGAATGATATTCAGAGGGATCGCGTATGAAAAACCCTGTATTTGAGATTGATTTATCTCTAGTGTCAATTGGTGCAGTATATGAGTCAGGCCATGAAGACATGACTACAGCAGATAGATTTACCTCCATGAAATAAGAAGAGCTACTTTTAGTATCAATTATTGAGCCACTCTTAGTTTCACATGAAGTTGTTGTCGTGATAGAGTAGAGGAGCTACTCTCATAATGTAGTTGTTACAGTGGGAATGGAGCAGTCATTCTTAGCTTCATAAATAGCAGTTGTGGGTGCAGAGTTCTAGTTCCAGAAGGAATAGTTGCAGAAAAAATAGAGGACATACTCTCAGGCAGTGAGACAGATAGTGCTTTGCAGAAAGCACATAGAACCAACACATGATTAGTAACTAATGTCGGCCTTTATTAAATAGAAAACATATCCTTCTAACTAATGACCCATGGAGAGGGGTTAGGATCGGATCCTAACATGCCCTCCCCCTTCAAAAGAAGCCTTGTCCTCAAGGTTGTTGGTGCAAAAACTACTGAAGTATGGTTGTGGGTTCCTAGGTCGCCTCCTTTAGTGTTGTGTTTTTCCACTTGATCAACACTTCCTTGATAGTGCGGCCATGCAACTAATGTTCACGGTTATTGAGGACTTCTTCTGGTTGGAGCCACAGGTAACCTTCTTCATCTAATTCCAACAGGATGGTTTGGACTCTACAATTTTTTCCCACCACTTTCTTCAAACAGGAAACATGGAGCACCGGATGGATTTTGGAAGTAGAAGGAAGGGCCAATTTGTAAGCTACATAACCAATACGCTTGATGATATGGTAGGGCCCATACAAATTAGGTGCAAATTTGTGATGTCCCTGATCTTTGAGAGATGTTTTCTTGTAAGTTTGGATCCTGAGAAACACCCTTCCTAAAAAACCCTTTTTGAATGATGTAGGTCTGTGTATTTCTTCATGCGATTTTGGGCCATGTGGAGGTTATCCTTCAGAGCCGCTAGAGTGGTTGTATGACCTTGAAATATCGTATCAATATATTGGACCTTGGATGTGCCAGGAATATAGGTAATGACTTTCAATGGTATTTCTCCATACACCACTTCATATGGGGTCATTTTAGTGGTCGTATGATAGGAAGTATTGCACCACTATTTTTCCAAGGGAAGCCTCTGCACCCACTGGTGTTGTTTGTATGAAGCAAAAAAACACAAGTAGGTATCCAAACATTTGTTGACTACTTTTGTTTGGCTGTCAGACTAGGAGTGATAAGTTGTGCTCGTGTTTAGTTTGGTGCCCTACAATTTAAAAAACTCTTGCCAAAATGTGTTGGTGAAAGTTGGGTAACGATAGAGGTTAGCATGCCATGTAGCTTGGAAATTTGATCAAGTAAGACTTGTGCTACGAGTGTTGGTGTGAAAGGGTGAGGTAAGGGACAAAAAATGAGCATACTTGGAGAGGTGATCAACCACCACCATGATGACATACTTGTTCCTGGCTTTAGGAAGGCCCACTATAAAATCCATGGAGATTTTTGTCCACGGAGAAGATGGAATGGGTAAGGGTTGTAGGACACCTGAAGACTTGATTGTTTCACCTTTATTACTTTGGCACACCTCACATTTTGTGACAAATTGAAGTATATCTTCCTTCATGTCTGCCCAAAAAAATGAACGACAAGCACGAGCATATTTATTTTGGAAGCCCGAATGACCCGCTATAGCTGAAGAGTGCAACTCATTTAAGATATTGGGCTTGAGTGTTGAGGAGGGTGAGATAACTAGGTGATCCTTATATCAGAGAATATTATGCTACCAAGTGTAGCTAGTGGGAGGATTAGGGTCCTCATGAAGACGTTGAATTAATTTGGAGGTAGTCTGGTGCATTAGACACTCTTGGCACACTTCTTCAATCCAATCAGGGACAGGTAAGGATAAAGCAAAGAGGGAGCCATCCTCCTCATGTTGTCTTGACAATGCATCTGCTACTATGTTATATTTTCCCTTTTGTATATGATTTCATAATCATAACCCAACATTTATGTCATCCACTTATTTTTTTCTGGGGATGATAGTCGTTGATCCAAAAAATATTTTAGGCTATGGTGATCTATTTTAATCTGAAAATGATGTCCCAAGAGATATGATCGTCAGGTGTGCACCGCATGGAGAATGTCCATCATTTCTTTTTCATATGTAGATCAGCCCAGATTGCGACCACTCAACGCTTGGCTAGTAAATGTCAAGGTTCGACCATCTTGGGTGAGAACTGCACCTATACCTGTGTCGAAAGCATCTAATTCCACCATAAAGGTTTTGTTGAAGTCAGGAGATGCTAAGATAGGGGTAGTTCACATGGCCCTCTTTAACTATGTGAAGGCTTGCTCAGCAGCAGGTGTCCAATGAAATCATTCTTCTTAAGGAGTTCAGTCAAGGGCCTAGAACATTTTCCATAATGGTTGACAAATTTCCTGTAATAACCGGTGAGACCGGTCCACTTTTACTGCATATCTGCTGAAAATATGCCCCAAGTATTCCACTTCTTTGGCGCCAAATGAACATTTGGTTTTTTTGACAAACAATTGGTTTTCTTTTAGTAATTGAAGGACTTTGTCCACGTGAAGAAGATGGTTATCCTAGGTGCGGCTATAAATGAGGATGTCATCAAAGAAAACCAAGACAAACTTATGAAGGTAAGGTTTCAATAGCTTATTCATGAGACTTTGGAAGGTGGATGGATCATTGCAAAGGAAAAAGGGCATGACCAAGAATTCATAATGTCTCTCATGAGTTCTGAAAGCAGTCTTCAGAATATATGCCTCCTTCGTTATACGGATTTGGTGATAACCGGAGCGAAGGTCTAATTTGGTGAATACACAGGCACCTTGTAGTTCATTCAACAAATCATCAATGACAGGAATGGGAAATTTGTCTTTGATGGTCATTTTATTCATGGCACGAAAATCAGGGCGCATGTGTCAAGTACCTTCATTCTTTAAAACCATCACCACTGGTGAATAATATGGGCTAGTACTAGGGATAGTTACCCCCGCCTTCAATAATTCTTGTACCATATTTTCTATTTCATTTTTTTGAGCAAAGGGATATCTGTAGGGACATACATTGGGGGGTCGACATCCCAGAAGGAGAGGGATGTTATGATCATGCTCGCCCCTAGAAGGAGGTAAGGTTGTAGGAATCTCAAATATCTTGGGGTACTTGTCCAAGATGAGTTGCAGGCTAGGAGGAACTACCTGAGAGGCATGTCCAGTGACCTGGATGGAATTAAATTGAGAAATCACACCATGGTGGCCTTTCTTCAAGAGTTTTTCCATCCTGTGAGAGATGATGATTTCAGGAGATCCCGCTTGGAGACCCCTGAGAGTATAGGGGTTAGCTTCTTTGGTGAAGCTCATATATAAATCTTGATAATCCATTTTCATCGGCCCTGGAGTGTGAATCCATTCCATGCCTAATATGATATCACAACCACCCATGGAAATAGAGAACATGTGGGTTTTCAGATGGTAATCACCCATTTGGAGTTTGACATTCTCACATCAACCCCCATACTTCATAGTACCACCATTAGCGATGAGGATTTGAAAATTAGAAACAGGGAGGACAAAGCAATGGATCTCATCAGTGATCCTGCGATGAATAAAATTATGGGTGCTACCACTATCAATCAACACCACAATCGGCCTATGTTTAATGTAGCCCTTGATCTTCAATGTCTATGGGGATGAAATACTTGAGAGTGCATGAAGTGAGATGATCGGGTCCATAGATTCCATAGGTGTGATAATTGTATCTTCGACAGGATCACTTGGTTGAGTTTCCTCTTGTTCTAAAACCTCATCTGATGGGATGTCGTCATAGGAAGAGGAAGTTGAGGCATTAATCTGGAATAACTTTTGTTCTCTACATTTATGCCATGGTGCATACTTTTCATTACAATAGTAGCAAAGGCCTTGCTTGCGACGTTCTGCCATTTCAGCGAGGGAGACATTTTGGACCTTCAAAGTTTGTTTCAAAGAAGGGGTATCCCCTAGGCGAGGACGGGTGGTAAATGGAGCCTTCAGGGATGGCACCTGGAGGATGGTATTTGCTTCCCTAGCTAATCAGCATGCCTGGAACTAGGTAGTAGGATGATGCATGTTCACATGAGCCTTGATAGCTTATTTTAGACAACTGATAAACATTCAAGGTAAAATTCATCAGATAATCCCTCAAGATGAATATCCAATTGTTCAAATTTCATGATGAAGTCTGTGACAGATCTAGTTTGGCGCAGCTTAGTGAGTCGGCCCAAAAATTGTGATTCCCTATCAAAACAGGCACAAACTTCTTTGGATAACAAGTTCCAATTGGGAGGTCCTGGATAAAATTTATTATGACACTGCCACCACTGCCAGCGTTCTTGATCCAAGTATAAAACCCCTACATGGAGTTTCATCGTCTCGAATACAATGGAGTTTGGTCTCATTTTCTTGGACAATTGCCTACATGTTTAGTGCTTCATTGTCCAATAAATTTTTGATGGTTAATTGTGTCGTTGTAATAACTTTATTATTGCTGATATAAATCTGATATATGTTGCAATTCTAGGACAAAAATCTTATATTGTTGATTCCCCTTAGGTTTTGAGGCTTATATTGCAACATATTGTCTTTTTTTGGTGTTCTAACATTTTTTTGCAGGGATACAACCTTGAAAACCATCTCCCACCTTCCAATACCTCTTTTTCGAGCCTCAAATCCTATCCTACCTTTGACCATATGGGTTTTCTTATTATTTCATCATTATCTCATTGTAATCCCCCTACGGTCACTCAGTATTCCCCCCTTGTGTAGGATTTTTCCTTCACTAAAGAGAGGGTAGGGTTTATCTAATATGAAAGTGGGTAGACTCTCCCACAGTTATAGCCATCTCATGGGTTGGGTCGGGCTTGTCCCAACCTATAGTTTGTGCAATAACAGAACCCAATATCATTCATTGTTGGGAACTCATCCATCATAAATGAAACCAATGAAGAAAATCACTCTCTCATATAAATGCATCAAGTATACTGATATATATTTCTTGGAAATACCAACAGTTGCAATTAATTTACCATTTTTTGGCAGCTACTTTTGTGTGTCGAGGACAAATATTTTGCAGGAATGCCTTGAAATATGAGAATCCAAACTTAATTTTCCATCGATGTTATTTAGTGACAATGCAATGAGAGAAATCCTAGCTTTCGCAAATGTAGGAATTAGGTGGTATGAGGATCTTCATCTCTCGTTGGTTTAAGGAAAAATAGTTTCAAGTTGTATTCTTCCAAAATGTTGTTGGAGAACCTTTTATAGTTATTTCTCTTAACTCCATAAAGTTTAAATATTAGAAAACAACACACACAGGTGAGGCTACACTCACTTCTATATTGAATTAAGACGGATTACATAATTATATAGGAAACTAACCTACTTAGTCGGTTACATGCAAACCATAGACAACTAGACTCTACAGACAGTGAAGTAGACTTCAACTATGAACTGACTCTTACTACTGACGCTTACAACTGGCGCTTACTCCATTATTTCCAAGTCTCCCCCTTAATAGAGAATGGATTGACTTCTACACCTAACATCTCCCTAAACAAATCAAACTTAATCTTTCCAAGAGACTTAGTGAAAATATCAGGAGCATTTTCACTAGTAGTACAATACATAAGAGCTATTTCATTTGACTACAACTTTTCTCTAATAAAATGAAATTGAGCTTCAACATGCTTTGTCCTTGCATGAAAAATCGGATTCTTCACAAGATTGATTGAAATTTGATTATCTCATTTGATCATCGTAGGTTCCTTTCATTCTTCTCCAACATCTTGAAGAAGTTTTCTTAACCAAACAGCTTCACAAGTTGCTGCACACAAGGCTTTATATTCTGCTTCAGTAGAAGACAAATATACAATAGGTTGTTTTTTACTGCTCCATGAAAAAACCCCGGATCCAATGCCAAATGCATATCCAGTGGTTGATCTTCGATCATCCGGATTTCCATCCCAATCAGAATGAGTAACCTATCAACTCAACATCATATGCATCGGTATATCTAATACCATAATCAAGTGTTCCTTTTAGATACCTAAGTACCACCTTTGTTGCATTCCAATGGATTTCTAGAGGTTTCTCCATAAACTAACTTAACACACTCATAGAGTATGCAATATCAGGTCTGGTTGTGGTGAGATAATTCAAACTACCCACCATGTGTCTATGCATAGTGTCATTCACCTCCTTCGAACCATCATCACAAGAAAGTTTCACATTCTGTTGCATGGGAATAGTAGAATACTTACACTAATCCATTTTAAATCTCTTAAGTACTTCTTTGATATACTTACTCTAGCAAACAAAAGTCTGGCCTGCATTTCTCCAAACTTCAAGACCTAGGCAGTAATGTAACTCACCAAGATCTTTCATTTCAAATACCTGTGACAACTGCTCCTTGATTTCATCAATTAATTTCTCTGCATTTCCTGTAATTATCAAATCATCAACATATAAGGAAATCAATACTATATACCCCTTCTCATCAAATTTGGTATACATATTTGTATCACTTTTGCTCCTCATAAAACCTTGTTGAAGAAAGAAAGAGTCTGTCTTCTCATACCATGACCTAGGTGCTCGTTTTATTCCATACAATGATTTCTTTAACTTACACACTAAGTGTTCTTGCCCTTGTTCCACAAACCCTTCAAGTTCAGTAAGGTAAACCTCCTCCTTTAACTCACCATTCAAAAATGCATATTTAACATCTAACTGGTGTAGCTTCCAATGGTACTTTCTAGCTAAAGAAATTAACATTCTGATAGTATTCAATTTAGCTATTGGTGTAAATGTTTCGGCATAATCAATACCTTATGTTTGTGAATACCCCTTTTCAACCAGTCTAGCCTTATATTTGTCTATACTACCATCTTATTTAAATTTGGGTTTGTATATCCATTTGCATCCAATGGGATTTTTATGTTTAGGCAATTCAGTCAATTCCCAAGTATTGTTTTTCATTATAGATTCATATTCTTCCTCCATTGCATTTCTCCATTCATCATGTTCATTTGTTTCATCAAAAATCATGGGTTCTATGAAATTTGAAATGCTACTCATTAGGAAATAGTCTCTATACCTCTCAGGGAGTCGAACATGTCGTGAAGATATTCTCAACTAAGTATCTTCCTCCCCACTTTGTGAATATCTGTCTTCGCCTCTAGGTGAACTTTGACTGCTTGAATTGTCCATATCACTGAGTCCTTGATGTTGTTGGTGTTATCATTGCATTTGTGGTTGTTGTTGTTGCGGTGGTTGTTGTTCTGGTGGTGGTTGTTACTGCTGCTATTATTTGACTCCTTCATCAAGAAGTCTATGCCATTCCTCATGACTGTTATTGTCATGATTTCCTGCTTCCTGCGCATGGAAAAGTACATCTCTACTTGCAAATACTTTGTGAGTAGAAGGATCAAACAGTTTGTATGCTTTAAATTCAGAACTGTACCCAATGAAAATACATTTAATGGCTTTAGCATCCAATTTCTTCCTATTCTCCTTTGGAATATGTGCAAAAGCCTTACACCCAAATACTTTCAAATTGTGAATTGCAGGTTTGGAACCATACAAGGCTTTGAAATGAGTAACATTATCAAGACACCTTGTTGGACTTCTATTCTTTAAATAAACTACAGTATTTATGGCTTCAGCCCAATATGCATTCGAGAGATTATTACCTTTCATCATACTGCGTGCACACTCTACCAGAGTTTTTTTTTTCCTTTCAGTGACTTCGTTCTGTTGTGGCATGTGAGGTACTGTAAACTGTTGTACTATTCCATGATCTTTGAAATATTTGATGAAGTCCCCTGATTTATACTCTCCCCCTTAATCTGAACGGAGGATTTTGATGGATTTTCCTTCTACTTTTCCACCATGGTTCTGAATTCCTTAAAGTACTCGAAAACATCACTTTTTATTCTAAGGAAGTAAACCCATGTGTATCTCATGCAATCATCAATAAATAACAGAAAGTAAAATGCACCTCCTAAAGACTTAGTTTGCATAGGCCCGCAAACATCATATCTAACACATCTCTCTTTTTCCTGTCAGGATTATAGGGGAATTCATCTTTGTGCATCTTTCCTAATGCACATCCATCACACGCAACATTCTCATTCTTTAACATGGGAATTCCTTCAACCATATTCTTTTTTTGTAATAACAATAAATCAGGATGATTGATGTGTCCATACCTTTGACGCCAAAGAATCTCTGTTGGCATAGTTGCAGAAGTCAGTGCATGATGTGCTTTGCTGGTAACATCAAGTTTGTATATGCCTCCTGCTCTGACTCCCGTTGCAACAGTTTTGAAATGGTCTAGCAGATCCTTCACTATGCAATGATTCCTGAAGAACTCAACCTTCAAGTCCTGATCTGTAATGGTGGACACAGAGATCAAATTTTTCTTTATTCCTGGCACATAAAAAACATTGTGAATGTGACGAATTGTACCATTCGGGAATGTCACAGGAATGACTCCATATCCCTTGATCTGATGAGCGCGGTCATCACCAAGATATATGTTGGCTCCATTCTGTGTTTCTTTAAAATTAGTATACCACATATTATTGCATGGCATATGTATTGATGCTCTGGAATCCACAAACCAGGCATCAGAATCATCTGTTCAGTAGATAAAGCAGTGTTAGACACAAACAACCTAAGATCCCGTGAATCAAAATTTGGGCGTTCATCAATATCATCACTAGCAATAAATAATCTAAGATCATGATTTGACGATTTTTCTACATGATGACCTGAATGTGATCTAGGTTTGTTCCTAGCCTCATCACTTTTATTCTTATGACAGTCTTTAACAATATGTCCAGGTCGACCACAATAAAAACAACTCTTTGATTCAGTCCTGTTAGATTGCATACCTTGATTCGGTCTTGGAGATTGTCTTCTCTGCGATGAATTGCCTCTCTGCCATGAACTGCCTCCTCTACCTCTTTCTCTCGATCTCCCTCTCACGGATCTCTTATTTGACCATAGTGTCAAATATTTATTATGAGGCTTCAGATTCCCGCACCTCTCTTCCTCTTGTAGAAAAATACTTGTCAGTTCTTCAAACATAGGAGGTTTCTCCCTTGCTGCGAGACCTGTTATGAACATATGATAATATTCTAGTATACCATTTAAGGTAATAGTGACCAGATCAGTGTTGGAAACAGTTCCCCCTATATTTACTAGCTTGTCTTTCACCTCTTTAATACGACCCAAAAATGAACTAACAAATTCATTTCGATCCATTTTAATGCCTAGCAATTTAGTTTTCAAGAAAAAAATGTGATTTGTGTTGCTAGTTTCATACAATGCTTTAAACGTTGTCCATGTTGCAGCAGAAGTTGTAGCTTCTCTAATGTGTGGAATTATGTTATATTTAACTGACATGCGCAACAATACCTTTGCCTTGTTTTCGCACTTCTCCCAATATTGGATATGTGTTGTTGTCACACTTGCAGCCACATCAGGTTTCACTTCAGTTCCCTTTGCAATGTTCTAAACACCATATCCCTCCATGAGCGTCTGCATATTGAATTTCCAGTTAATGAAGTTTGAGCCATCTAACTTGTTGGCTTCGTTGAGGTAGGTCTTTGCCAGCGGATTCGCCATCACTGCAATTTAATCTCTGCAAGTGAATCACCAAGGATATGCAACTTTCTATTGCTCTGCCTTAGGATACCATCAATCTGGCTCAATCTTGGCTCTCGGCTTTCTTTCTTTTTTTTTAAAGAATATGCAAATAACCTCAGCACACCCTTCCTCTCTGGATTCCTGTGCTAGATTTTTGAATGTCCAAATCACCAAACATTTTGTTTCCATAAAACAAATGTTCACACACAAAATCTCACAAATAATATTCTTTTGAATAAACTTTAATATCCACTTTTAAAGTCTATACTTCAAAAATATCCACTTTTAATAAACTTCAAAATAAAACCCACTTTTAATAAACTTAAAAAAAAATCCACTTTGAATAAAAATCTACTTTTAATAAATTTATACCTCACTCACTAAGGATAAAGGTTATTTAATAACTCCACCTCACGGATGATGATCCTTCCTCCTATGCATATACATAAAAATAACCCCTTCCTCATATGCATAAAAAAATCCAAAATATAACCCTTTTTTTAAATAATTCACGATTAGCCTTCAAACTTCACGCATGCAAACTAAACCTTCAAAAATTCACGATTCGCCTTCAAACTCCACGCATGCGTAAACATCGGGATTTTTGCACCTCACACAGTTTTTAGAATGTGGGAAGTCCGCACCTCTCAAACACTTGGGTTGCGAAAATCGTTAAAGATGTTTGCACTGTAATTTCAGTTGGATTACGGAAATTTTAGTTTAAAGGGCGAGTAGTATGCTGCCACACCCTTGGAGAGGAGGGATCTGTGGACCTCTAGAAATTTATGCACTTCATTTTCGTGGCTTTGATACCAAGTTAAAATATTAGAAAACAACACATACAGGTGAGGCTACACTCACTTCTATATTGAATTAAGACGGATTACATAATTATATAGGAAAGTAACCTACTTAATCGGTTACATGCAAACCATAGACAACTAGACTCTACAGATAATGAAATAGACTTCAACTATAAACGGACTCTTAGAACTAACTCTTACTACTGACACTTACCACTGGCGCTTACTCCACTCTTTCCAAGTCATAACTCAACCTTTCAGTTGTAGTATCGGGCAAAACTTAGATGCTGGTAGCAGTGCTCGGCCATCAAATTTTATGTGCATCACCATGAGATTTTGATATACGTAGGAGAATGGTGTTCCTGCAGTAATTGTAAGCATCATATCATGAAACAAAGGTTCCACGTCATACGATATCGCCATCATCTTTAAGGTTTTCCTTTCTATGCAAAAGTGAGACTTTGTTAAATCGAAAATATATTTCCGAGCTCCCACTTTGTCAACAAGAGCGATTTTCATGAGAGAATTCTCTAGCCAAATTATCTTTGATTTGGGACATGCACGTTTTCCCACGTGCTTCATAATGATGTCTTCTAACTTCACATTCAAAATTACTCTTCATATGGGATATTCGACATCATGTAGTGTAAATCATATATAAATAACTTTGTGCTTCACTAAAGCATCATATACTCCAATCCATTCTTTGACAGGGATATACTATCTTTGGCTTATGATATGGCATGTGGATAATGCCAAGGTGATAATCCCAAGAAGTAAGAAGTGTGGTGTAATCCTTATGTCATAATCAAAATATTGCATGGAGAGAAATATAGTGGTGGTAAAATTATCATGGAAAATATGGTTTAACATTTAAAAATAAAAAATAAATTGGGATATATCTTTTAAAAAGTGAACTATGCCATAATAAAAAGGGGCACTATGTTTGTAAGAAATAATCCCAAAGTTAAGAAAAGGTTAGACAATTCACTCAAAGTGGGTTATATAATATCAAAGAGTGATGTATAAGGATTTTAAGACTTGATGTGTCCATGTACAAAACATGAGAGTGTAAATAATGTGAGGTAGGGAAAAGAGCCATGGTTAGTAATAGTTCAAGAGCCAAGATAGTTTCTCCAAGTAGTGTCGAATTTAGTGAGAGTGAGTGAAACTTTGCATAAACAATTTGATTTGAGGGGGACCCTCGCAATGTTTTGTCGGTTAGAAACGGATGATCAAAATGGTCATCAACTCCAGGCAAATGAAATAATATGATAGCTCGAAGACCCGATGGACATCATTTGATTGCCTCATGGGATAGATAACTCGAACTGAATGCTCCAATGGAGCCCATCTGCAAAGATTAAGCAAGGTAGATTATCAATCTGATGAGGAGATTTCAAGAAGGTGGATCTGATAGTCTTGCGGGTTTCAAATCTTGGGGAGAATTGTGAGCAAAGTCAAATCTACTTCTCATTGAGGGAGATCCCAGGAAGGATCAAGGTTACTAATAAGGATCAATATTCTAACCATTGATCAAGGTTGTGACCACACAATACAACACAATAAAAATTAGGCCTTGGAATAGAATATAGAAACTAATGCAATGATGATAAAAGCAAATATAGTTGAGGTTTCGAAATTACAAGGATTAACTCCGAAGGTTTAATGTTGGCTTCAAATGATAGACTAAATATGAATAGAGAGAAGTTTAGTCAAGAGGAAGAAGACTGAGGGTTGTCCATATACATTTTAGATTTGAAACGGTCAAGTAAAGGCGGTGACTATGCAACCCTACTCCAGCAACTACTGAAAGAATAAAATATGTTATGCAAGGAAGAAGATACTTGCCAGCATGTCATAAATATTACATTAATTGCCTTTGTCTTCAACAAACTTATAAATAAGTGTTGGATTTGTTTGCAGAATTAAGAAATAAAAAGAATTTTTTCAAAGACAATCATCTATGATCTCATCCTTTCATAAACAATTTTTTGATGTAAATAAACGTCACGAAAGTTGTGTCTATCTAATCTCAAGCTCATAAAAATAATTAATGATCTTGTGATTCTAGTTATGAGTTTTAAACTAAAGAATATGATTAGCATACGAGATCTTGAGCACAAATATGAAGGAATTAGGCACATCACGCAAGAAAGAGGATGTAGAATACATATATGTTCTTCATTTAATTCATTCGTTCAGGAAATCCTCAAAATCAAACTCATTCAAAGAATGAAATAGAACATCAAACTCTGCAGTCATATAGGATCATCAAATACTTTGAAATTTGCAAAAGGTCCCAAAGATAACTTGTCGATTTCACCATACAAATATCAATGAAGCATCATAAGTCAAAAATAATTATGAAGAACATTTGAAAGTATAAGATAAAAAGGATTAATAAACCTCCTTCAAATACAATCATCAAAAAATATCCAAAACCCCATCTCTCTCAAAGTAGGTAAAGAATAACCATTAGGCTCTTAGTAGTAGAGGATTAGGCATTATAGCTCAAATTGTATTGGGGGGGGGCTTTCCTTTCACTTATAAAAACAAAATGTAAGGGGCCACAAAACCACTTTCATTGTGATTTTTGGGTTTGTTATCACGGGATTTGTACTTGTGTAAATCCCTCCACAATATCACAATCTTGTGTAACAATTGGAAGAATCTACCATTGTCACCTAAGTAGAGATTTCTCTCATTTTAGTGATGGAAAGAGGTCCACCACAAGGGAGGCTTCCTTGGTGACCTAAAGGGATCAAATAGAAAAATTATCCAAGCCTACATCCCTATATCTTTGTCACTTGATAGTTAGGTCTAGGTCTAGGAGAAGGAAAGGGGTAACAAGGCAATTGTTGTACTTGTGTCAAACAAGTCATAGGGTAAGGTGTGAGAGCCCATGTCTGAATGTGTCAAGTCATTGGGTAAGATGTGAGGTCCCATGTCTAAATGTGTCAAGTCACTTGGTGACCCACTTCTTTGCATCAAACATCCCAAACTCATGAAATCAAGGCACAACGTTTTTGGGTGAAATCTTGGGGCATCCTTCAAAGAACCATGTCAGGGCCATCCAAATCAAAAAAAAAATATAAAATCAGGTAAACCAATGTTCATAATAGGTATTAGTCCTTAAGTTATGCAAAGTAAGTAGTCACATAATATATACGCCACATGAATAATTCACTTCAGTATCCCCTTCAAGTATCACACCAACTCATGACTTTATGTGAGTTGGCAACATTGAATATGGGAGGGCATTCATCAAACCCTATTAGGTGTGTGAACCAAGATAGTGAAAGAAAAGAAAATACCCAAGTAGAGGGATAGGTCCATGTTGACATGCATGAGGAAAACCCAGGGTTAATCATTCAAATACCAACAAAACCCTTAGATACGGGCCCTTTCTGCATCACCTGCAAAGCAAGTGAAGTCTCACCCAAGGAATCTAGAGGGGTTGTAGGAACCAAGGTTCTACAATGATGAGGGGAAGTGAGGCATCATTCAATTCCTTGCTACCATTTACTCATGTGCACAATTCTCATAGCTTAATAGTTACTTTATCATTAAACATAATCTATGTGTGACATTATAACATCATATGTGAGCCATACATTAAGCATATACCATAAAACATCATAAATTGCAAACACATCATAAAACACAGATTTACATGGTTCACCCAACTTGGGCTATGTCCACAACGGTTGGCTTCTTATATTATTCATTAATATCTTTCTTACAACTACGCACTACGCTACAATATATGCAACAGTAACATCATCCCAACCATGCCTAGTTGTTTTGCTGTAGTGTGAGCTCACTCCTCAGTCATACCTTATATGTATTCCTTCGCTCAACTTCCTTACCCAAAAAGCAATAGGAACTTACACACACCATATCTCTCTCTTCCCAAAGAATCCTTTTACATATTTATACATAACAATAGGACTAAGCTTGTTACAAAAGTGGGCAAAGTGTCCCCAAACCCAACGGTTTATAATCATTTTCCGCCTTTTGCGTGTTGCTTCGTCGTGCATCCTTTTGTCGTGCTCTTTGACTCCTTGAAGTCAAATTTTGTCATGCACTCTAGTTAATCTTCTAATTGCATAGATCCCAAAACTTATCCAAAATTCCTCTCGAACAAGCCCCCAACACTCACTTATGGCTCGTCTCGAGCCACTCAGGCCTATTTCTAGTGCACCATGAATGCGTCTAAGGTCGCCTTCATTGTTATGGCCTTTTCCTTGACCTCTAGTTCCTTCTGCAAAATTTGATCTATTGTTTCAGTTGTGACATGAGCCTGCACCTTCTCAACACCTTCTTCAGTTGCATGTTTGATGAGTCCTTGAGTCACTGTGAGGGTTGTTGTCACTTTGTATGCTTCTTCCTGTAAGACTTTTATCTGTTGTGCGTGGGCCTTCTACTCCACCCTTAGCTTATTCATTTATGAATACGGATTTCAGTTCAGATTCATCGTAGTTACCACTTATGTTGGTGGCAATGTGCCCATTGTTTCTTGTAATTTATGCACCTTTCCTTGTGCAGTCTAAATCTTCTGACTTATCTCCTGTTGTACCTTGTCTTCATTTAGTTGTGTCAAAAAACCCATAATCTATGTATACAGTTGCACACACTCTACTTCTAGTGTCTTTATACAATCCATCGTTATTGTCATAGTTTGCTTCCT